>JNDT01002244.1:0-51640 GCA_000697055.1 Saksenaea vasiformis B4078 | reverse complement strand
TCTACTGCTCCTTTCTCTTTTTCAGTGCTGTTCTTTATTTTAGTGCCGTTCTTTTTTGTTACCATTTTGTCTTCTTACAATAAACATTGCAATTATGCTAATTAACTTGAACAATGCGACTTCTGGAATGAGTTCGGCAATTATAGCGCACTCATGGCTGCCTGTCTTCTATATATTTTTGCTTAATTTGTATGCCGAGATTGCGATGATTAATAGAACTTAGAACTCAATGAATCATGTTATGATCTCACATACGAATAAACGAATGAATACAAATATTCTTAAAAATATTCGAATGAATACGAATATATTCTTCCTTTTGACAAACGAATATGAATATCCTACTAAATATTCGAATATATTCGAATATTCAGATGTTCGAACATATTCGTTTGTGCCGATCTCATCATGAGTCATTGACATTAACATTTTACAGGATGATCGAACAAAGCAAAGAAAAATTACTAAATAATAAGAACAAAGTAACCAAAATTACTGTACAAATGCCCAAAAAGACAGATATTTTGACCTTCTTGGATAAGGCCAGAAAATTCTACATACAATGTATTCGAACATCGAAGCGCGGATGGTTAAGTGGTATAATCTTCGCCTGCCACGCGAAGGGCCCGGGTTCGATTCCCGGTTCGCGCATTTTTGTAGAAAATTTTTTTCTTGTCGTTGTCGTTGTCGTTGTCGTATCGATCCCGGATCTGAAATAACCGAACAAGACCACCAGAGGATGATAGACGAAGCAATAGAATAACAGAAGAAGAATGATGATGCTTTATTATCCAACGATGTTCCCTTTTTATATTTTCTAATCAGGCCTATTCTTATGTAATCGTTTATAGTTGTTCTATCTCAAAAGGAATAGTTCTTCAACGGATTCATGCGCGATATGTCCTTGGGGAAGTTTATGCTTTTGGAAGACGGCCAAGAGACAAAAGGAAGTTGCCTTGTAGAGACTTCGATCCGTTGTGTTACTGACTACCAAAAGTGGAGATCGAGTGCAACGATGCGACATCGTATCAAACCTGGATCTGAAATAACTGCACAAGATCACTCGAGGATGATAGATGTCTTTTATTGTTGCGCAAATGGCCCTTTTTATATTCTATTCTATTGTGTCTATTATGTAATCGGCTCGGTGGTCTACTACCAAAAGGAATCATGTTGGAGCTGTCTTGGAGATGTGTACTGTTTTGGAGGAAGGCCGATGAGCAGCAGGATTGCCATGTTGGGATCCTTGAGCGATCGTGTAACTTGGTGCCAAAAGAGGTGAGTGTTACAATGCGACATTCTTTCGGATCATTGTCGTCTTCGTAAATGGCCTTGATCTAGGATTTCTTCCAGCAACGCACTCTGGTCAAACCCACTGGGGATCAAAGGTAAACAGGTAAAGTATAAAATATGACCGCATAAGTTGTGCTTTATTTTGTCTAAGTTGAAGGGATATTTATACTGTTGAAGATCGGATCAACTGCTGCTAAAAGTTAATAAAAATAACTACAAGATGATCGATACGTTGTTGCGCCACTGGCGGACGTCCAGAAGTTTTGTAGATATGAAATTGTTTTCCGAATCGAAAGATGATGAATAAATATACAACGTTTGAGCGGCCACCGATGTTCGAAGGAATATGATCGATTGAAATGATCGCCGCTGTACAATAGCATAAACGTTTCTAAAGAGGACGCACTCATTTTATTTAGAAGGGGTCGTTTGAAAGAAATGACGTGTGATGTGCGAACACGCAGCATTTACTAAACTTTCGGACGTTCCGATGAGACACGACCATCCTCCACTGTCTATGATGTAATGTCTAAAAATAATGTGGCGTGAGTGTTGTCGGTGCTGTCGTGTTTTGGTTCGGCGTCCGGATCTGTCTTCAACGAATTCCGCTCAGTGGCGAATGCGACATCATTACAAGTGTCATATTCAAGAGTGCGCTTGATCTGGGTTGTCTTCCTGCAAAGGTCAAACCCACCAGAGATCAAGGATAACGATTAGCAAATAAGTTAAAAGTGAAAATGAAAGATGATGTTTATTTTGGCTTCGTTCCTAGTATTTGTAGTCTAAAAAAGTTTCCATATTCGCAACTATTCAGCGGTGTTATTTCAGAGTCTGTCACTCCGTCTGACAGGTATCATTGTTACTAACAATCAATTTTCGTGTACGACACAAGACCTGGCCGATCGATTAAACTGACAGGAGATCAGAAAAACGACGAGATAGATAATAGTAAAAGTGTGGGGACGCTTTTTACTGTCAACTAAACGAGCCTATCTCTAATACCAAGCAGCCGAGTTCTATCTTTTATCTCACATAATTGAAGCTATCAATGACACAAACGTAACATGGAAGAGTGTGATAAGCAAAACCCTAGCGTTAAATGAATATAAAAAGACATACTTCAAAGTGCACAACTCGTGCGGAAGTAACGTCGAATAATTTCGAATAAATGCGAAATCATAAGAAAAATCCTCTAAGTCACACTGTTTGCTGTCTTTGGGGTGTACATCGGTCATGTCTCCCTTCTCAAAGTACTGTCAGCTTTATTTACCAGCGTCCGAACTCGGCGCGGGAAGCGATTGCTCTCTTTAACAGTCGCATTTTATCAACTTTATGCTTGTGCGCTGCATTACAATCACAGTCCCCTGTTCCAGCTAGAAATGCACATTGTATCTGGGTCGCTGAGCTTACAAAGACAACAGGAGGTGCCGTAGCCAGGTTAAACTTCGACTTGATCTTCTCGACCAATTCTGTGGTGATGTACAGCTTTTTGCTCGTCATTTGCGGTTTTTGCACAGCGCTGTAATCAACGCGAGTAAACACTAGAATGACGTGTTCCCACCAACCTGGCTTTGTATCTTTCATCATGTCAGCGAATTGTTGGAGCACAGACATAACTCTAATGAACAGGCTGATTTAGTATCATTGTTGTCATCGGCTTAAGCGCTGACCTGGATGAATTGTACTTAAATACCAGTAAAAATGCGTCAATGCCTAATCGATCGCTCAGATCTTCGATATATTCTTTGATTTGTCCTTGGAACATGCCGTCTCGTCCATCAGAGTCACCAAAGCCCGGGGTATCTGCTACTGTGATTACTGCATCACCTTTCGCCACATTCCAAACACCTGTCCTTTCGGAAATACTACTTGTAACTGACTATTTGACGTAGGAACTTTAGTAGAGAAGAAGGACCGTCCTCAATACCGTACTCTTGCACTGGAAGCTGCCTTGAACTCATCATAGCCGAACATGGTGTTCAACAAGCTTGACTTTCCGTCGCCCGTCTAGTCATACGACAAAGGAAGGATATTGATTTTAGTATGTCGTCTTGTAAAACCGGTGCACACACCTTGCCGAGCGGTACGAGAACATAATGTGGCATAGGGGCATCATTGTGATCACCACTATATAAAAAACTGTTGGAGAACCAGTATTCTGATTTGTCCGAAGCAATGGAATCCTGACGAGCACTTGAAAAGGATGGGCTGGGCTGAAGAGGAGGGGATACAATGGCGGGTGCTAAATTAACGTAGTCATCCATTTGCCGAGAGTCTTGAGTATGATTGCTTCCATTTCTCCGTAATTGACTAGAGCTTTGACTGCAACTGGATGTTGATGATGGTGTCCGTCGAAAATAAAATGAAGCTTCAGTCCCTGTTTCAGATCTGCGCAAGGCGGTAGGACTATTCGTCAACGGATAGTTTGGATGCACGCTGTTGCAATAAGATGTAGGCTCATGCTCTGGTATCAATCGAAATGATTTTAAGGTTTCGGATTTGTCCATAGATTACTTGGGGTTATATTGTATAGATCAACAAGAAAATAGGAAAAAAGAAGAACATGGTGGAGCATTAATGGTAAAGTTGTTACACGCGGACTATGAATAATGGGGACATCGTTTTTTTTTTAAGCTACAACAACCTTGGCTTTTTCCACAAAACCATGTTCACCATCATGACCGACAAATGCAGGACAGATACAAAGTCGCACAGTCCCAGATGTCTTCCCCTTGACATCCACCATCGTTTCCTCGTCGAACTTTTGTGCCCCTTCCTCAATGTCTAACATGGATATATCTACTTCCTGACCGCGCATGGCAATTGTCAGCTTCATTGCCTTGTCGACGATTTCCGTAATTTTACTGGAGTATCTCTTTTCCTCATCCACCGCCGCATCGTTGTCACGCATAAAAGGATGATAAACATCAGCAAGCTCGCTGTAGATCTTATCCACGATTCGCCGTTTCTCTGCTTGGGCTGCTTGATGCAATTCGTTGTCTTTCGCACCCTTTGCTACAATTGCCGCCATCTGTTGTCTCAAGCGAACAGAGAACTGAGATTCATGATCAACAAGCCAACGGGAAAGAGAAGAGAAAGCATCGTTGACAGGTAATCCAGGATAGATCGGGCACCGGAAAATCGCCTGCGCGAGATGTTCATGAATTAGTTTTTCCGATAATAGGTTGATTTGTGGTGGTTCTAGTTCCATATTTGGTTCCACAATAGCCAGACGAGGCCAGTTGGCTACGAACTTCTCTGTTGCTTTCCTCCGATCTGCTTTTTTGTTCAGTGTCATGATCATACGCGTGATGGAGTACTTTAGTAACTTGAATGAATCACGAATTGTCGAAAGGTCATCATCGGTAGCACGGACAGCGCGTGTGTGTTCAAAGAAACTGTGCTCGATTTGGGAGTACTCCATCTCTCGTGCCTGGCAAGTACGTCGAGCTTCTTCAAATTCATTCTGCAGTTCGTGTTTTCGGTCTGCTTCGGTTGTAGTTTCCTTCCTCAAACGTTCAATAGCTTCATTCACTTTCTCTAATTCCCGTTTGAGTTCCTCCACTTCCGATGAACTGGCACCAAGGTCTTCATCTGGTTGTTTCTCATCGGCTGTTGTTGACGTAGGTGTGGCAGAAGGTGCAGCCTTATCAGTTTCAACGGAAGGAATGGTCGTCATGGAGTGTTATGATAGGAGTGGACAGAATGTTAGCTCACAAAAGAAGGAAAGAAGGACACAGGGTCGTGTCGCACACTGCACCGCCCCCCTTTTCCGCACTTATGGTCGAACCCCGATTGTTGTAACCCCGACTTGCAATGCTTGGCGGCTGGCAGTATGCCTGGACCAATTTGAGCGAATGACAGCTCTAGAACAAAGTGCGGAGTATCCGCTACCCCAATCATCTCTTTAGAACAAAGTGCGGATATTAAAAGTTTGTTGACCGTAACAATCGGTCCTTTTTGGGTCGCAGCCCTACCATATAAAGTAACAAAACGGACATAGAAATAGCTTATATAGCGTCCACCTTTTGACTCTAATCTGTAAATTTTTTTTTATAATTATAATGGATTGCAATCAAAGCCAGCCATCTCAGCAAGATCCAACACCTTCGGCTTCAACATCTGGTCTCACTATGTGTATGTGTTTCTGTTAAACTCTCGTGAAATACATATTAATGCTAACGGTTAACAGCCGGCTCGTCTGATGAAGTCAATAGAATGGAATTGGCTTCCATGGAAGAAACGCAATCAAATCCAGAAGGACTTACTTCAAGCGAAGACAACAGTAATGACGAGGCGTCAGATGGATCGCTACACGTTCAGTACCTGGCTAGCTTGCGAGATAGACTAAAGCAGGAAATGGAACAATCGCCTAAAACGATTCCCAAGTGCTATCAGAATCAGAGTTATTGGGTGACACCACCTAGTCCGTATTTTGCTCTCCGTGGCCAAACAAGATTGGACCCTTCACCGCTTTACTATCCCCGCGTATTTGTGTGGCTAGTCCATCTGCTCATCAAGGATTTCAAGTGCCCTCAATGCTCTGGAGGTTTTCGCGTACGTGGCTGGGCAGACAGACCAATTGCAAGAAAGTTTTCGATGTGCACGACAATTTCTATATCATGTCGTATAGATATCAATGCAAACGGTGCATTCGATCATACTTGGGACATGACAATGAAATTATCAAAAATCTACAGCGCCCCTTATCCGAAGAATTTCCTGCGATACTTTCTCACCGCGGAGCAGTATCTCGAGAGTTGATGAATATGATGCGTAGCTGCTTCCATTCCGGAATAGGACCTGGTCCATTTTCTCGAACCATCGGTGAGCATCATCGCCTGTTACGGTATATCTTGCTGATATTTGTTAGCTGGTTTTCTAATGAGTACGTCGTGCAGTACGCATCTCTTTATTTGGACCTTGTACTACTCGACACGACATTTTCCCTGTTATGACTTAGCTAACGTAATTCCAAACGAATTGTGACAGAAGAACAGCGGGGAGTCTGGATGGAGTTTCTAATATAATGGGGATAGCAAATCCAGTGTTTTCCTCGTTTGGAGATAGAAACGGTTACGACGGCACATTTCCAAGTGCGAAGTGTTTAACGAATATGTACAATAATTGCGTGGAATTGCGTTCGATGGACCATTATCCGCATACGAGTACAATGCCAGTGACAATTCTCAACACTGATCATAGTCATAGAGTGCGTAAGATAGTAACTTATCTCTACTTTGTTCGACTAAACGTAATCCGTAGGTCCCAAAGTATGTCTCCAAATTTTTCATCACTCATGTTTCTGGTGGTCTTGGACAATGAATAACGAATGTGCATAAATCCGGATTTATGCCTAGAAAGGAAACTGCCAGTCAAATCATCATGATTTATTATCGAGAAGAAAAACAGCGCCTGTCTAGCTTCAGTTAGTATAGATACAATACTTAGATAAAGTTGGAAAAGACAACATAGAGATTTTGAATAAATCTGTGTAAACGGTCTCAAAGCAGTTCTACCCGTTTTCTCTGGTACTAATTTCATGTGAAGGTTGGTCTGCAGATGAAGAGACGTGCTGATGTCTGACTTGAATAAAACGTGACCTAAACATGTCTGATCTATGGTGCGATAGATTGAACATCTACGGTATGATAGATCCTTTCTTAGGATTAGGTATGGTTCCTGAGAGATCTGGTGATAGATCAACAACAGTGATTTCTTTGTATTGTGAACTATAAAATAGGGACGACCACCACATTTCAGTCCTCATTCTCTTACTTTGTCGTTTTTGCCTTTATCATGGAGGAGGAGCTTCAGGAACCACCTCGCCGTCGGAGACGATATGGATATCAGCATAGCCCTCTATCCGACCTACCTGGTCGTGATTATTCGTTTGTGCGTAAACTAAAGCTGTACAATTTCCTGCAAGAGGACTATAAGCACCTGAGGGCATGTGTATCGTGTTTTTCTCTGGACAAAAGCTAAATTCATTGATGTAGGTTGGTTTTCGTGCACTTGCGGAAGAATACGCCGTGCTTGCCAGTGTGCAATGTTTCTCGTTAACCTACACGTTCGCCGTTGGCTCGAGGGCCAGATAGAACTTTTCCCTCCGATTTTCAAGGAATATTTCTTCACTGCTGCTTTCAGGATGGTATTGCAGCGGGATCCCGGCACCAATGTCAGAGTAGCTTTTGTACGATGTTACTATAATCGATCAATCAGCAGGCTGAAATTCTTCGTCTCCTGTATACTTTGTAGTCCGCCTATCGATGGTGCGTTGACCTGAGAGAAACTTTTGAGACCGTGTTTACTTTGTGCAGATTCGATCCACAAACGTTAGAAGGTACATAAAAGGACTTACGCCTTTTAAGGACATTCATGTATTATTAGAAAACTATTCTCTCCCGACACTGACGCACGTCTTAAGATACTTGGCTCCTTCGTTTGCAGGGAAAATAACTGCCAGTGAGCGCTTAATATCAAAGAGGCAAAAAGGCAGTTGTATATTTACGTTTTTTCGCCTTCGTAGACACCTTTGCACATGTCACGACAAATCTCCCAGTCTACATGAGAAGAACATTTAAAGCATTCTTTCTTCGCCTTTTCGAACGGTATCCTCAAACCCAATACCACAATGTGAATGGCCTAGGGATTATATCTTATTCATTTCCTCTACAGCAGTTAATGTGATATTTGTAATTCTAGCAACTCGCTGCACGAACGCAGTCTTGGCACAGAACAATTTCGACCATAACGCATGGCCAGCGTTTGGTACTGATGCGGTTGCAGAGTTCGAAGCATTCTGTACGTAGGTTTTATATGATTGTTAACCATTTCATGATTGTGTATCACTAACTACTCCATGTCTTATAGCGAGTTTCTGTGGACTTACACGGAAACCTTCGGACACACGGACATTTCAAGCGATTTAAGCGATGAGCAGAAGGGAAGTTTACTTCCCTCCATGCTACAATTTTCTTTCCAGCTGCTTAAACAATCGAACGAGTACGATGGAGAAGGCTGGTCGGTACTACCGTTAGCAAAAAACCAAATAGGTAGTTGAATGAGCGAAAGCCTCTACTTAGGTATTATGGTCTAACATGCACGCTATAAGATATGTGCCGGTTTCCCACCCGATCCTATACTGGATTCTGCAAGGTGTTGCTGTGGACCTCCCGGACCAGCTGTTCGTAAGTGATCTACAAAAAAGTAAATGAAAATTAACTAGCCTTCCAAAAGCCTCCCTTACACAATCCCCGTGTTTTCGCCAGCGCGCGTCGGAGCGCAGTTTACCGTGAGCAGCTTTGGGAAGAGATTTTTTTATAGACCGCGTCTTAACTAGGCGTTGGAGTTCACAAGGTTTGCTTATAATCGATCACATGTAAATGCTGATCTCATCATTCTTTGCTTAGGAGAAAACAATGAACAGCTTCCACAATTCGAGTTTGACTACGGTTTCGAAACAGACGGCGGGATGGCGGCCGTTAGGTTCAAGTCTCGTAGGCCGAATCGAGGTATGGTTAATGCTTGCTACATTATGAAGCAACTAATGGGTTATCTGCGTCTCAGCTTCCTATCCTTCATCCAGAAGAGACGTCCAATTCTTGCCCCGAAATAGAGACATGTCTGTTGTCCAACGTGGTTTATACCACTTAAACAAGGAGCCCACAGGTTTCACTGCAGCACAAGACCTAGACCCCGGATTGACCCGCATAGTGGGGATTGACCCAGGTATGTCACCCGCTTTTGAAAAAATTCAGTGATAGCTATATATCATATAGGCATCCGATCGATCCCTGGTAACTACTGTTGACACGGCGGATAACTTACGTGATCGGCAAACAAGGCAGCACCATACGTTTACGGTCACGAATGATTATTACCAGTAATATAGCAAGATGACGTTCGTCATGGTGTGGTAACATATCAATTTCCAGGAACAGCTCCAAATTCACCTGGAGTCTCCAAATGGATCGGAAGAACCGGTTAGCCGCGAATATGCAGCAGGTATATGATCGTCTGGCGGAGCACCCAAGCACGCAGGCTTCGCTTTTAGGGTTTCAGAGCTATCTGTTGACGCAATTTGCGGAGAAAAATAGGAACTTTCTGAATATATATCGCTCGTATGTGTCCGTTCTAAAAGGATTTTGCTAGGACTGAGGAATACAATCGTCATTATCGTCACAGAGAAAGACGTGGGCTCCTGGAATCTGCGAGAAAAATGACAATGGACGTTATTGCGGATCAAGCTGCAGGCTTCTATCCTAATACAAGTTTGGTAAGCCCATCAACGCATCATACGAGTGCATTAATAGTTATGCGAATAGCCACCTATCCAACATGTACACAAAGAGAACAAGAGACACCGAAAACGAAGACGTCAGCAGCACCGGCGAAATCAGGGAGGCGGCCAGCGGGACCAGCGCCGGGTTCTAATCGCTTACGGTGACGCGGACCTACATACCGGCACGTATACGATGTATGGTCCTCTGCCAGTCAAGGCAAGCATTTGATTCATGTTGATATTGAATTTTTAATTGCTATTCTGTGTAGACGTTTCGCAAAGTCTTGGCTCGGCGATGCCCGGTGATATGTGTAGATGAGTATAAGACCAGCAGGGTCTGTAGCGTCTGTCATGACGATACTATCCAGCTACGTGATACTAACCTACGCATTTGCAACCACAAGTATGTATAATATGCAACCAAACACAACGGAGGTCTAAACATTAGAAATTGTTCATTAGAGAAAATACCTAAGCAAGCGCCCGAACAAGCGAAAGCGGCAATACTGTCTCGACGAAAACGATGAACTATTGCACGCTACATGCGAATGTCCTGACAGGCGTCAACTAGGTACAGTCTTGGTACACTGTCTCTGGCTAACCGCCTTAATAGCTCCAACCGATTTTCGGAATATCGTCTATCCCATTCTGCTGTGTCCCCAGTGCGTATATGATAGACAAGGAGAGATGACACCTTTGGTAAGTAATACGAATAGTAGGATATGCTAAGTCTCTAACATTACATTAGTTTTGGAACAGAGACGTTAATGCCGGCCGTAACATGCGTGAGATACTTGTCCGTTACATTGAATCCGGATGCCAGTTAACGTCTCGTCCCGAAGCGCTGTCTCGGACAGCTCAGCAGTGAGGCACTGCTATCTGGTCACTCGTTTGACAAGTAAGTATTTGAGTTAGGTCTTACGAGTCACGCTTTGGAACGACGTGTTAATGAGAAATTAGGGCTATCCACACAGGGTGCCGATATTTTTGGAGGTACCCCCATAAAAGGAAGGTCGTGATGAGAGCATAGTAACTGGCGAATATTTGCCTATTGTCACTATTTCCCACGTAAGTAAAAATTACTTCCTTGAAATTGTGAGTTTTCATATAGGAAGAAACTTAGTCTGATAGTACTCTTATCACTGACACCTTAAAAGTGCTAGAGGTACCCCCTAGAGGTACCTGCTGAGGGCGGTCAAATAACAAGTATTTGCAATAACCTTCCTTCCAGTACATTTTAATGTATAGCTTTATCTGATAATTATAAGAATATTTAACCAGCATCTGACTAGTCGGTTTATACAGCATTATGTATCACGTGTATAGCAGCACGTATAATTTGCTATTTTGTCCTCACTCCAATTCTTGTTTGACTCTCCCTACGTATAAATTATAAGAACACCATGTCCCAAGCCTTCTTTTCAGTTTAAAGATGAGATATCATCAGTTATAATTCAACAAACTGGCATAGTGACATCTATGTACCAGAAGAATCGTACCATCGCTATACTTTGCTCTATTTAGCGGAATTAAGTATTCACGCAGATATTTAATGAATGGTTCGAATTCTGGTTACCAATGAGCATGAAAATGAAAGCTGGCAAAAAAGGTTTCCAGCTTCAATAGAGGATATTCTCAAAGCAGTATCATTGCCGATCTTTTTCTGCAATTACGAAGCTCCTTCGAAAATTCCAGCGATGTATACACTATATCATCTTACTCGGTAGATTTCCACAAGGACGCATTGAACTGAAAATGCTTTTAGCGATTCAGCGGTTGTCCCTTTCAATGCAGCTATGCCTTATCCCCTTTTATGTCGTTATCCGAGTTAAAAGATACGCATATCGATGTAGCATCTAACAAAATAAAAATATCTTTCCGTCACATCTTTTATTGCTTTTACCTTCGTCTATAGTGAGTTGGAAGAAAAATTCAAATGAAGCAGAGCGACGTTGAAATTTGGCAATATCGTGCGTCTACTGAAGTAAAAAAATAGGCTTCGGCGTTCAAGTGCTTTGCCTCGTATGAATCATGGCTGTGCGAATCCTCGCCAGCTGCAGTGCCAGGGTACATGTAGCACTTATCATCTTCAAATCTGAAGTGTACCCTGGCTTTGCATGCGTTATGGATCATAGGTTATCCACAAGCACCGCAGCCCTTTTCACACTGGGCATCGGTCAGCTTTTGAGTCGTTTTCGGCCTGAGGTCGACCAGCTCCAGCTCACACATGGTGTTCAGACACCGGACAGAGCCCAGACAGGTCTTTGTCAATTGCCGACCATTTGGGTAGCATACCCGTTCTGTCTTTTCAGATACCAACCAATATCGAGCTTTCCAACATTGTAGACACCAGCTTCATCTCGTGGGAATGGCACAACTACTTTGGCATTTCCTTCAGGATAATGAGGAAGAGCTTGGAGCGATTGGAAAGACATTATGAAGAAGATTCTCGAATAATAAGTGAAGAGTAGAAGTAGTGCAAAATTCACACAGAAATTCGCGTTTTATACGGGCAGTATTTCCTTTTTTGGGGGTACCTCCAATTTACCACCATCCAGATAACTTCCACCATGAAGAAATATAGTTTGTTTTTCTTTCACACGCCAGTCTGACTGACAACAATTTTCTTTTTTACTGACACCACCTCAATACACTTGGTTAATCTTCCTCATATTTGTCCGAACCGATAGTCACCACCTCTCTAAACCAGTGATTCCATATTCCAAACTTTCGTACACTAGCGTCGATTTCACCAATATCAAAGAATAGACTTATCGCTTGGTGCGCTCGAAATAGCCACATATCGCGCGTTCTGATACTGTTTCCGTTCCTTATTGCAGTTAATACCGATCCACGTTCGACCGCCGCTGAATTCGGTCGTGTTGTTGACAATAAATTTGTGGATAGTCTAATCAGTTGTCAGTTTTAAGCGTCTCACCAACATATAAGTGCCCAACCTTGTCCATTTTAACGGTTACTCAGTAAATAGCTTTCCAAAAGATCCAATATAACCAAATAAACGCCTATTACGCAGCAACTACCTCAACTACAGACGCTGGATAATGTAGTGCCCTTCCTCAGGAAATTAAGTTTTTGAGAACACACTGCCATTAAGACAGGGCTTGCACAGTGGAGCCGGTAACCAGCAGGGTCTTCTAATTACTATATTGGATGCTCAATCGTTTTGACGACAACTGCAGGAAGCTTGTAGCAATGAAGTCGGTAATATACGTTTGCGTTCCTGATTAGAATGCGTCTACGACCGCGCTGGTTTAGCCGTTGCCATAGATGCTATCGGAAGATCCTCCACATTGATCTGCTTATCTCTGCTATGAGAGCACATGTATTCTTAATTGTTACGCGGCAACCTAACCAACACTACGCTCACCATTCTCCAGTTAGAGAGGCCTCTTTGTGTCAGGGGGCATAAAAAGCGTAGACTCATCTTTCAATGAACTCGACATATTCGAATCTTCATTTCCAGCACTGTTTGCCCGCTTTTCTGTAAACATTGAGTATGCGAACCAATCGTTTCGGAAGTAACTTGTTAATGAGCGATGATACAGGCAATGGCTTAGGTCTACCACTCTCATTGATGATATTTCCTCGTCAATTCTCGTGTAAGATGTATACTTTTGTTCTAGCTGTAAGGTGATAAAAATCCGCTATGTAGTCCATAATTTCTTAGAATATGATAAGTGATTCCTAAGCAGATAATGTGTATTTAGATATGAGACAAATATGCCAAGTAACAAATGACGACGTGTCTTTAATGAGTCATACCCAGAAAAAACTGTGCCAATGTCGGAGAGTCCTGAATTTCCGGGAAGTGGGCTGACAGTAGCTTTTCTTCTTGTGGGAAACCGTGTATTAACAAACGCCAGTAGCATAAAGAGTTGGGAGCTTAGTAATGTCCCGAACGTACCAGCTCGAATCAACTGTATATTTCCTGATTTGGGCAAATAAAGCCCCAAAAGAAAAACCTCCCAAACGGTTTACTAATCATTTCGAACTCAATTAGATAACCTCATTGGCAAGCGATCTGCAGACTACGGCTTTATCTATAGCCGATGCCCCTTGGCCAGTCCTATCGTAAGATGTAGGTTTCACAGAATCTAAGCGAAAACGTCTCTGAATACAATGCAAATTAAACATTGTAGAGTCCAAACGCGGCTGTTTTATATGTACACAAAGTTTCAATTAAAATTGAGAAATAGAAGAGTGCATACTTGATGTAACAAAACAAGTGCTTTGCGATATACAAACAACAAGGCATTACATATGGATCTATCTATCTATCTGTTGAACCTTTAATCAACGATATATGAACAAACAAGGATATTAAAATGGCATTATAATTCTATCATTCATATCCTGATTGAAATTGATATAGTTGCTTTGTGGTAGATTCGTACTGTTTGTTACCTAAAAACTATGTCACTAGTTTCTCATTATGATCAGACCGTGCAAGGGAACGCTATCTCACATTATACAAAAGAAACGAATAGGATTCATGCGGTTTCTTTTCTTTCTGCGTATGTTTTTGTACACGTGTGAATATGCGTGTGTTATGATTCACTCTAAAGCAGCGTGGTGCTTCATAGTCAGTGGTCGGACAATGTAAATTCTCTGACCATAGTTTACCTGAGCAGCAAATATTTAGTTTTTCCGTGTTTCTAAATTTTGTATATAAAGACTGTTGGATTTCGTTTCTGTGGCCCTCGTGCTTTATCACTCATTTTGAGCAAATGAAGACAGCTATTCTCTTTGTAGGAATATGTACCGCTATTCAGCTTCTATTGGAGCTAGTGGCAGCCCAATGTGCGTTCCAAAAAGCTATTCTTGGTGATGGAGATAATCCTCTAGAAGCTCAATTGGAGCGTTTTACCATCGATAACCATGGCACACAAGAGACAACCAATTTCGGTCAAAAAGTTAATAACTCGGACAGCTTGAAGGCTGGACTTCGTGGACCTACGCTGATGGAAGATTTCATGATGCGCGAAAAAGTCATGCATTTCGGTAAAGAGAGCAAAAACCAGCGCGTAACAGATACGCTAACTAAGTGATGTAGATCATGAACGGTAAGCTCCAGATCCTCTAAGCTTCCTATTTACTCAAATGTTGTCAGTATCCCGGAGCGCGTTGTTCATGCCAGAGGCGTGGGCGCACATGGCTATTTTGAACCTTATGCCGATTGGTCCAACTTAACGGCAGCCCGCTTTTTGCGTACACCTGGAGAAAAGACCCCAGTTTTTGTTCGTTTCTCAACGGTGCTGGGATCCCGAGGTTCTCCTGATACGGTTCGTGACGTCCGAGGATTTGCCACACGATTTTACACCAAAGAAGGCTTGTTTGACTTGGGTAACTAATGATTTTCCACTTGAAAGGAAAGCTAATCGCCTGATTTCAGTTGGAAACGTGATCGCTCCATTTTTCATCCAGGGTAGAGACTAGGACTCATATCGCAAGACTTATTCAACTTTATGCTTAGATGGAATTCAGTTTCCTGATTTGATCCACGCTGGCAAACCTGAGCCGGATACAGAAGTTCCTCAAGGTGGTACTGCACATGAAACTGCCTACGACTTCTTTGCTTCTCGGCCAGAAGCCTTGCACACTGTCTTCTGGGCTCTTTCTGGGCGCGGAATTCCTCGTAGTTTCCGGCAGACCGAAGGCTTCGGAATACACACGTAAGATACTCAACAAAAAAAAAAGACTAATTAATTTATTTTGGGGGATAGATTTCGCCTTATTAACGAAGACAACAAATCTGTGTTTGTCAAGTTCCATTGGAAACCTGTCCAAGGCTTGTCAAATCTCGTCTGGGTAAAGGAAAAAGAATACCGGAAATAAATATAGCAATATCTAATGTTGTCATTAGGATGAAGCTCAAAAAATTGCCGGGAAGGACATTGATTTCCATCGTAATGATCTTTATACTGCAATCAATAGAGGTGATTACCCGGAATGGGAATTGGCTATCCAAATTATTCCCCAAGAAGATGAAGACAAGTTCGACTTTGATCTGCTTGATCCAACCAAAATCGTACCGGAATCGCTTGTACCCGTAACGAAGCTGGGCAAGATGGTGTTGAATCGCAACGTTGAAAATTTCTTTTCTGAGACAGAGCAAGTGACCTTCCACCCCGGTCATATCGTGCGAGGTAATACCTTCCAGTGACATGCGTTTGGAAGGATTTAATTTTATTCCATATAGGAATTGGCTTTACGGATGACTCTCTACTCCAGGCTCGATTGTTTAGTTACCTCGATACTCAGTTGAATCGTATGAGCGGTCCTAACTTTTTACAATTGCCAATCAATCGACCGGTTAACGACGTTCATAACAATCAGCGCGATGGTTTCATGCAAGCGAATATTTACAAAGGCAAGGTAGCCTACTCTCCAAATGGATTGCAGGACAACGCCCCTACTATGGTCGACCCTGATCAGGGCGGATATATCGAATATCCTCAGGAAGTTCAGGGAAGGAAGCAGCGTGGCCGCGCACCCAAGCTTTTCGATTTTTATTCTCAACCACAACTCTTTTGGAACAGTTTGACCGAGGGCGAGCAGCAGCAATTAGTCGATGGTGCACGGTTTGAAATTGGCAAGTGCAAATCCATGAGCGTTCGCCAGAGGATGATCGATCATCTGAACCACATTGATAATGGCCTTGCCCGACGTGTTGCCGTTGCGATTGGTGTTCAGCCCCCTGAGATGATTGTCGAAAATCAGAACAAGACGACCGTTGGCCTTTCAATTGAAAACTATCCCAAGCCAGATAACATCCGCACACGCACGGTGGCTATTCTTACTGCACCCGGCACCCAGATAGAGGACGCCAAGGCCTTGTACAACTACTTGGATAAAGAAGGCGCTTACGTTGAGTACATCGGTTTGGCGCTGGGCGAACACGACGGCTTGAACATTACAAACACTTACTTGACGACTTCCTCTGTTCTCTTTGATGCAGTTTACGTACCCGGAGGCAAGGAGGCCATTGATATGCTAATGGATAACACAAGTATCTTCCCTTACGAGGAACCACTCATGTTTGTCTTGGACTGCTTCCGCCATGGCAAACCTTTGGCAGCTTCAGGTGAAGGTGTCCGGCTCCTGCGCGCAGCCAAGGTACCACTTCCCACAGAGGAGAACGCAGGTGTTATGGAAAAGGACGGTGTGATTATTGGCGATGCTAATGATGCTTTGGAAAGTCAGTTCAGAAAAGCTCTTATCCAGCAAAGGTTCTGGTCGAGACTTCCACTTGATCCGCCAATGTAAACTTTTCCTTTCCTTTTCAAAACAATAAAGCCATACGATTTCTTCTTTCTGCAATTTGGATGCTAGTTGGGATTCTTCTCATCATATGGATTCGATTAAAAAGATGAATAATTATATGAATTGATTGATAAATGCGTTCTATGTACATGCTAATGAATTGCTGAGTAGTGATTATGATGATGCTAATGCAATGAAGAAATGGATTGAAATTGGTAAATTAAAGCCGGCGGTCAGGGGAGTCCTCGCTATCTCGGACAATAGCTACGAGAACACTGATATCATCTGGCTTGCCACCCTATATTAATTATCAGTAAAGTGTACTCATTTAAACTAACGCTGCATTTTTCTTACCTGATAGTATAATCCTTCGTTCATCGCCTTTCTTTGGAATGGACTGTCTAGATGACGTTGATTTTCGCTCACAGCTTGCGCTTCTAAGGCCAGGGCATGGGCTAACGTCTGAGGGTTGAAATTGAGCAAGCGGGGTGCCCGACCAGCAGATCCAGGCAATGTATGAGCTGCTACATGCGATCGCACCATGGTTAGGATATCCTTGTCGAACATGTTGTCATACAGGCCATCCGAGCCCATAATAATGATATCATCCTTTTCCACGTTAATTGTGAATGTCTAATACCAACGAATCAGTCAATGGCTTATTCTCTTTGCTCTTCCTCTCTTACCTGTGCGTGTTTTGGTTGATCGCGAGATCTGGTTCCCAGTTGATAAGGAAAGTTGAAGGAATGTTGTTGTTCTTCACTTCGGAAAACGTAGCGGTTGTTGCGGATAACAGAAATACCGCAGTCGCCAATGTTAGCCACACGCAACTCATCGCCACGTAGAACGGCTAGACAAGCCGTGGACGAACCAACAATACCCTTATCATAACGAATCAGGATTTGCTTCACATCTCCTATCTCCTTTTTCCTTACCTCTTGGTTGGCTTCACGGAGACTGGTTTCATAGCTATGCTGCAGAATATCAACAGGGTTGGCTTCTTCATACATGCAAAATAATGGATCGTCGATGTTATCAAATCTCTCCAGTTCCAAATAAGCGTGATGCATGAGCTTGCGGGAATAAAGTGCCGGATTTGCGCCTAAAAAAGGGTCCGTGTGTTAAGCAGCCGGTCTGTAATTTTGTCGGATAGGGGATCGGAGATCTCAAGAAAAAAATTTTTTTTTTCTTTACCTGATGTTCCTATCCAGCCGCCTACGCCATCGGCTACGCCAAGTGCATCCGCACGATAGAAATATGCATCTTCGCCCACTTGGACACTTTGATAGCATTCGTTTGGCTGCACTCGTCGGCCGGGTTTTGCGATTCCGGATGCGCCTTGCGAAAAAACGTAGGAGGGTTTGGGTTTAGGTTGGGCAAAGAAATCAAACATAGGAAGGGACTTGCTGATGGGCTGCTGGTACTCATAGTTGTAGCTGGCTTGTGTTGCTGTGGCGAGTGAAGGGGAATTGCTGGTGGTTGAGAACGATCGGCTAGCGTACTGTCGCTTTATAAGCAAAGGTGAGGAAAGAAGTGTACGTCGCATCGATGTTCGACCAGCATTATTCGCAGCGATAGCAGCACCAGCGCTGACAGCATATTTGAGTGTAGCCATGGGAGTTAGTGAAGAAAGATAGGGAAAAAAAAGGGAGTGAATGGCACAGCAAAACAAAAGAGCAGGAAGCACAAGCTTTCTTATCTTCTAAATGGCGGTGATTCAATTTGGTTCCTATCAAAGCAAATCTAAGTTTTGGTTATCTACCCAGGCGGATCTCTTGCCTTTTTCTTACCGTTGTCCCATGGCTTATCCAAATAGCACACGCACAAACATGTACCAAATATTGCTCTACCAGAATTTCCCCTCTTTTCTTGACTTTCACCAGAAAATAGGCAAGTTCCGACCCTATCAGTTTGATCTCCCCGGAACGTTACCTTGAAAGGTACAAAGTCCGCGGAGGAAAAGGGAGGAAGGGATTGCTATAGGATGGGAATCGATCAACCACAAGCACGGATAAGGTATATGCACTGGAAACAATGAAGGGGAATGCGTGGATATTTCACAGGAAAAAAAAAGATATCAAGATAGGGATGAAACGAAACCTTTTCTCTCTCCTTTTTATTACTACTTTACATGCTGAACGGCAATAATACGGACGCCGTACCTAAGCATGTGACTGCATATTTGCATTTCCTCGCTGCGCGAGCGAGAACTAAATCACTTCTATGAGGAGCATGCATTAGAATGAGTTGGGAATACCTTGGTTCAATTATCGTTGTTGGCTGTAAAACTCCAGCATAGTAATGACTGGGGTCAGGAATACGTTACCAGGTGGTACACGACTCCGCACTGGGAAGACTTATACAAACGCAACTTGAATGCCTCTATGCCTAGTCGTGTATCCGCACTGGAAGGCCCATACAGATAGGATTTGTGCATTGTAGTGCACCATGCTTTGCAGTACGTTTCCATTCGCGGTTCTTACTTTGCCTCCGCATCGTCGGATGTGACCATCAAGAGGGGACTCGACTAAGTACTGGTAGTGCCGATACAAAGCATTAAGGCTTTTTCTATTTTTTACTGCGGGTTCACAATTCTGTGGGCGCACTTAACGGTTCGCCGTGGCATACTCAACATACATCTCTGATTTCTCACCTCCTGCGTTCGAAAATTCTTTCTTCTCGACTTCGATAAAAGCCTCTCGCAATACCGCCGTATTCTCGTTTTCGCTACGGTAGCGAGGGATACGTTAGCATTTCTCGAAAAATCTTCGACTACGCTTGACATTCTATTATTTCCTTTGAAATTGCTTTCGCTATGACATTCATACGAAGCTCCTCTCGCGTTTGATTAATTCACGATGTTTTTAACGGAATGATGAACAACATGGTATTATTGAGCATGATTTCCGTATCTCCTTCTTCGCGCTCGCTTTCGAGCGAAGCATCCAGTTAAATGCATATCCACGTAGTTTTTCAGCAGTTATAGTATGCGATGGCTGTTTGGCATACAGATCCCCTGAATTTGATTTATGAACAATGCAACGTTTAAACACAATAAGCATTTGGTTGCCTTAACAGTCTAAACCAAAAAAGGGGAAGCAGATCTACAAACCGGAGGATCTTTATGCATTTGCGTCATCTAAGTACTACTTCGCGCTGATACCGTACTAACGTCGCGCTGAGAAGCAGATACTCTTACAACAAACCAAAGATGTTTTGTGCTGATTAAATGTAACAAGTTCCCATGCATCAATTGGAACGCGCAAGGTGGCAGTATTTGAAGCGGCACATGGATTTCTTCTCCTCCACACAGAGCGTACTCGGAACGTACTGGGATTGACTGTATACACGAAATCCCGTGTCTTCTGACCTACTGTATGACCCTTGGTCGTTAAATGATGAAACTGGCCGCTCGTAGAAGCCTTAAGTGACAATTCCCACTTCTATCGAAATGTGTGGTGTGTGGCATCAGTAAAAATGCAGGGATCCACTTCGGGGCGTTAAGTGAAATAACATCCAAGTATTATTTTATTCACTAACCATGAATGGATTTTCATGCTGTCCGTGTAAATTTTATGTCCGTCGAGTAGTCAAGTTGATGTAAGTGTGTATGGATTTATTGCCAGCTCATGTACTGATGACCAGATATTGGATCCCCTTCTTAGCGCACAATTGGATCTTCATGGTTGCAAAATCTCTATAGATTAGGTTAAAAAGCTCAATAAACGGTAAACAATTGCGGGACCTGATTGTATCTTATCATTTTAAACCCTGCTATTGTCTTTGATCATGCTTTTTGTTTCTGGTATAGTTCTCATTTAGCAAATGATAGAAAAACACGAAAAATCTTCCACTTATCTCCTATTGACAGTATTAGAGCATTTTAAATGCTTACTTAATTGAGGTATCGACTTTTCCTTCTATCGCAGGACCTGCTGGCCGCCCTTCCAGGATATTCATACTCCGCACAAATCGGCAGCTGGGCTTCCTTTACCCCGCCTGCACCTTTTCTGTTTTTTCAGTTGATTCTTTTCTTCCTCCGTACGGGTTGTTCGATGGCGAGAAAGATCTTCAAAACGATTGCATCGGACATTGACGCTGGAACACATGACGATCGCATCTACGACAAGGCGCTTCATCCTCTTCGGGCCAAGATGCGTAAGGCGTTGCTGCCATATGTACGTCAGGAAACGCCACTGCTAGCAAAAATGCAGGTAAGCAGATAACATATTCGACCTTCGGAGAATGCAGTTGTATACTTGTAAATATTTATCAGCGATGTTTTTATTCCGTAGAAACGCATTCGAACGCCTTGGCTAGATGCATATTTTTTGTGGACCGCGAACCTTGGAACACACACGTTTTTCATGATCTTTCTTCCGCTATTGATCTGGTTTGGAAATGCATCCCTAGGTAGAAGGTAGTTGTGCGATCTCATTCTTAACGGTAAAGATTGATGATGATGATATTGCTTAGTATTGCTTTCTTGACGGCTTTTGGTGTGTTCTGGTCAGGATTCCTCAAGGTAATAAAAGATGGTTAATGCAGGCACCAAATTTATTCGTATTAGGACTTCATGTGCCTTCCTCGTCCGCTTTCACCACCCGTTCACCGATTGACCATGTCCGAGTCAACCGCGTTGGAGTATGGGTTTCCATCCACCCACTCTACTAATTCGATCTCCGTTGCGCTGTACTTTATAGCAATTGCATGTGATTCTCTACCGCCCGAATCACCTATGCGACTAGCTGCAGTGATTGGTTGTATCATCTACGCTTTTAGCGTCGTATTCGGACGACTTTATTGCGGAATGCACAGCTTAACAGGTGGGAAATACACATTTATTTAGCTTGTCCGTGTCAACTCATACATATCCGCCCAGATGTTATCAGCGGTAGTATTTTGGCATATCTGCTTTACTGGATCCAATGGACATTTCGAAACGAATTTGATGGACTCTTCACAAATGACACATACTGGGGTAAATTATTATAGTAGGCAATGTTGTATGGTCTGTTGTCTAACATGACATTGCTCAGTTTTTCTGGGAATCCCCATTTTCCTTGCCTTTGTTGGACTCCAGTAAGTGTGAAACTTTAGAGAAGAAAAGAAAAGGAAAGAGGAAGCAAGGAACAGTTTCTAAGTAGAGGGTGCATAGTCCTGATCCTATTGAGCGATGTCCTTGCTTTGAAGACAGGTAATGGGATCAAACGACAACCTAACTAGGTTAACAGGACACTACAGTGTTTGTTTTATGGGTGTCCTAATCGGATTGTTTCCTGGTGGTTGGCTTTGTGAACATTCAGATACCTGTCATGCAACACTAAATACAACAGCTGCATCGGTCATGTCTTCGGGTCTTATTGCAGTGTCCATCGTCTTTGTAAAAGTCATTTTAGGTAAGTGCTGGGAGAGAGAGAAATCCATTATCTGATTTCCAAAATATATAGGTGTCGCAGTTCTTTTTGTTTGGCGTCTGGCGTGTAAAAAATTATGTTATTTTATTTTGCCACCTATCTACAGGGCATTTAATCTTCCTCACCGTAAATTTGAAATTGGTGCAAGGTAAGGTAAAACAATCGAAAGAACATGGAAGAAGAGTTCTGAATGCTCTTTAGAACCTACAAGAGCTTAAACAAGGAGAGTATCCATCCTATTCCATCCGTTCTGGATCTACATGGTCTGACGAGCTCAGTCGCTGCAGCTGAGCACGTTGGTATTCAGTCTGCAATTGATTTGCATGAAAGGGCAGTAGCTTTGCAACATCGAGGAGGAAAGGAGGCTGTCGATGGTGTGGATGAAAAAGCACAGGTTGATCCTTTATCCATGCTTGTCGTTGAAGATGCTCCACTGAGATATGATGTTGATATTGTCACGAAGCTGATTGTCTATGCTGGTGAGTTACACGTGATAATGACTGATCCATTTAAATTGACGTTTTCCTTTCTGAAAAAAAAAAGGTATCGGCTTCCTTACTGTATTCCCAGTACCGCTCATGTTCCAGTTCCTGTTCGGTACAAATCAATCCATTTAACTCCATAGCCAATTATTACGTCTTACATTAACTTTTTTCCCGTCTTTGTTCTCTTTTTTCCAAAACATGCTTGTTATTTTGATTTTGTGTCACAAGTGAAAAGCACTCCAAAAAAAGGAAATTCAGGGTCGAGAGCTTTGTGCGTTGTCATGGTCTACTGATCCCTTGGCGAGCACTTGTAAAAATTAAACAGACTATGAAAGAGGTTAGTCAAGTCTGCTTTCCAAGGTACATCATTGCAGGTCGCATTTGTTTGTTGTTGTAGTTGTCTGGTTAAAACGCGGTATTTGCCAAAAGTATTCTGGAATATTAGGATATTTCTTCCTATTTGCGCTAGTGAAGTGTTAGGCTGCCCCTCTAAACATATTTGGCTTTATCAATAGCTGAGATAGCATCTTTATTCGCGAGCCATATCTCATGCGATTCGCAAACCGAAAAGAGTGATCTACACTGCAGCCACAGACGCACAGTTCATGCCTCCTGCCATCTTTTTTGTATTACATCTCGGAATGAGATGAATGTGAAACTTTACCAAAGCGGAGCAAGAAATGATCGCGAAAAATTGACCCGTGCCACGATCTTTTTTTTCTTTTCAAGAAGTGAAACCAGGAAGCGAAGATTTTTTTTATCGTCGTGTCACAACGGAGCATGTTACACAAAGACAGTTCACTCCCCCGAGCGCTAGCTTGTTTTTTTCTTCTTCCGGCAGATCTCGGGTCGCTACCTTTTCCGCAGTTTGGAGCGCGTCAGGAGTCTCGCTGACCCGCGGGTTCTATTCTCCTTATCTGTTCTTTTCAGCTACTTAGGAAGACGTGCCTGTGTTGTGACATGTACGGAGAGTCAACCGTCAAAGTAACACGAATATTCAGCCGACTTGTCAGGCCTCGTGTCGCGTACTGTACCTGACGGAATCCCTCATCGGGTGATTCAAGTTATGATAGACATCAGGTGGTAAAATCGTGCCAGTTGAATTAGCTGTCATGCGTTGATATTCATTCAGCGGGCCCTATAGGTTGCACTATGCTTGTGACCGATAGCCGGTTCCTATCATTCATGCACGCGTGGTGGATTCAAGGGACATGATTACGTTTACATTTAGCAACGTGTACCTTCTGTTCCACAAGGGTTTTCATTTTTTTCTGGCCTAATTCCGTGCCATTTCTTCGTGATTGAACATTGATATATGAATACTAAGTAATAATCCCGTTTTACCAAGAACCTTATCAAGGGTAACAGACCTAGAAAGCCTGGGCTTTGTAGTTACGTGTAACAATTATGACTTCATTTCGCGAAGCCAACTAACTTAGTACTATCGAATCTTCCTTTTAACAAAAAAAAAAGCGATGATCTTCCTTTTTTTTATTATTTGCGTGTGAGAAGAAGTGTGTTTGCGTTGTGTATTGAGGTGTGTGTGAGTGTGCGTATGTACGGAGAGAAGCAAAATGGTGACAAGATGCAAAGGGGAGGCAGGCAATGGAGGAAAGACAAATAAAAACAATTCGAAAGCACAAGTTTAAGCAGTTCCAGCAAGTTCGTTCTTGCCAATGACGTTGACCTTGAAGCCAATCTTGCGAAGCTTGGTGGCGTTAACCAACAGACGTCCATCAAACAAGAAGGCCGGCTTGTGCATACCGGCATAGATCTTTTCGTAGTCCAACTGATCATCCTTAAACTCATCCCACTCAGTGACGATAACCACAGCATCAGCACCTTCCGCAGCCTCATAGGCGTTGGAGCAAATCTGAATTTGCTTCTCAACCTCCTTGCGGTTATCAACCAAACCAGGTTCAGTCAAATCCAAAAAGATCTGTTCGCGTTCCACCTTGGGGTCGTAGATGGCGACGCGTGCACGTTCCTGAATGAAGTCCTTGACCAAGGTGATGGCAGCAGATTCACGGGTATCACCAGTGTCCTTCTTGAAAGCAAAGCCGAGAACAGCAATCTTCTTGTTGGTGATAGTGTTGAAGAGGGTGGAGATGATGTTACGGACAAAGCGCTTCTTCTGGTACTCGTTCATGGTAACGACCTGTTGCCAGTACTCGGCAACCTCTGGTAAGTTAAGTTGGTGCGAAAGGTAAACCAAGTTCAAGATATCCTTCTGGAAACACGAGCCACCGAAACCAACGGAAGCCTTCAAAAACTTGGAACCCAAACGGGTATCGCGACCGCAGGCGTAGGCAACCTCATCCACATCAGCACCAGTAGCTTCACAAATAGCGGAAAGCGCGTTAATGGATGAAATACGTTGAGCCAACATCGCATTAGCAGCCTAAAAAAGGAAAGAAAAAAGGGGGTAAGCCGCTGGCAGAACGAATTGGTTTGTACAACTTACCAGCTTGGAAAGCTCCGACGACCACAAATTGGTGGTAATCACCCGCTCTCTGGGGACCCAGTTGGCATAGACATCAACCAGCGCATTCTGAGCACGGATACCTTCCTCAGTCTGAAGAGCACCGATCAAGACACGGTCAGGATGGAGAAGATCGTTGATGGCGGTACCCTCAGCCAAAAATTCGGGATTAGACAGAATATCGAAGTGGATCTCCGGCGTGGAGTTAGCTTCCAAAATAGTACGCATGCTCTGAGCGGTGCGGCAAGGGACCGTTGATTTTTCAACGACAATCTTGGAGCTCTTAGCTACTTCAGCAATACGTCTGGTAGCGCTCTCAACGTAGCTGATGGATAAAGTTTATCATTAGTCCCTGTAAATCAGAAAAAGAGGAAAAAAAAAACTTACGCAAGATCGGCAGCCATACCAGCGCCCATACCAGCCTTTTTGGTGGGGGTGTTGACAGACACGAAGATGAGGTCGGCCTCCTGAATGGTGTTGTCGACATCAGTGGAGAAGAACAGATTCTTTCCTCGACGAGCAAACACCACTTCCTCTAATCCCGGTTCGTAGATGGGGAGCTTGTCCGAGTTCCAAGCAGCAATGCGCTCGGGGTTAATGTCCACGATGGTAACCTTGATGTCATGACACTTGTAGGCAATAACAGCACAAGTAGGGCCACCTAGATAGATGGTATGGTTTTTTTAGTTACCACGTCACAACGTTCAGTACGCGTAGGATCAACCCATTCAACGCGAAGTAGCATTGAGCCATAGAGAAAGCCCCCCCCCCCCCAAAAAAAAAAAAAAAAATGGTACTCACCGACATAACCGGCACCGATACAGCAGATGTTCTTGACAGTGGTGGTAGACATGATCAAACAGAGAAGAAGAGAAAGAAGGGATCAGAGGAAAAAAAGGTTGGCCGATTGGCCAAGAGCATTTATTAGCCAATCCAGCGGCGCTCGAAATCCGTCGTTGGATCGCCCCGGAGAAATTTTTAGTTATGGCCTATTTTTAACTTGGAAGTCTTCAACACGTGGTATGTGGCGCCTTCTGTCCGGGACAGCTTAACTACCCAATAATTCGTAAGATATTCGACTCGTGTACTAGGCTTTCCGTGATAAATCGTTCAAAGCCTAATCTCTGTGTGCAATATAAAAAAAAGTAGTCCACTGAGAAAATTTATGGTGAGTTGTCTAGGGACGAGAATGGAGTACGAGTTACCATAGTAATGAACCACAGTTCCACTAATTTATAGAAACATTTGATGTTTTGATGGTCTAAAGATAACGTCCTGAGTTGTACAATTGTAAACATCTTATTCGCGTGTTTTGGATTTTTTGTTTCCTGTTTTGTGTAAAAAATTGTCCAAACTCAGCTAGACGGATAAGATGATAAGGGCGGTTTTTTCTTTTACTTTTCTTTCTTGTTTTATTATAGCTTCGAATGCCTTCCCAGTTTTGTCCCGCAAGATGGACAGTAGTGAACAATATCTGATGAAGTTCATCTCTTCAGCAAACTAATCCTCTTTGTTTCCCTCCTTAAAAATATAACAAACCTTTGAAGTACTTGACATAGAGTGGTATCCAAAACAGTATTACGGTACACATAAGCCTAAACGGAAATAAAGAAAAATTACCTTTTCGTTTTAGTGGCTAAAAAAGAAAAAAGAAAAAGAGTACTTTTTCTATTTTTTCTTTTTTTTTTGTGTGTGTCGCTTACAGTACAAAGGCAACAAGCCATGTCATAGCGCCCATTCGATATCTTATACGAGACTGAGTCCATTTTTTACATGTGGAGCAGTACACCTGGGTCTCAAACTCTGGAAGACTCTGAGACATCATCAACTCCCGCCGCCGTGATCGCCATGACGCTGCTTCACTTTTCTGACTTATCACACTACCGGTGCTTCGTCGTGAGGGCCAGACTCGCCGATGAAATCCTAACGGCGGCGGAGCAAGCGATGTCCTTGTTGTGGTAAGGATAGATGGAGTATGACTACTGCCACTGCTACTATTACTTATATGGCTACTATTGGTCGAGCCTGAGAGAGGATTGTGATGTTGATGGGAAGATGGTGTGCCGAAATGAAACCGCTGGACTCTCACAGACATATTATCAGCGATCGATGATCGACCGGAATAAGCCGATCGTAGTGAATGTCTAGAAGATATAAAGGAAGAAGATGATCGAGAATCTAACGGGAAGGACCCAGACGGATCGCTCCGTGGTTGCTCTATCATGGATAGCTTTGTCGTCGAATTAGCGTCGTGACCGCTGTCTGCTCGTTGTCGTCGTCGTCGTCGTCGAAAAGAACTCAAAGAATAACCAGATAATTTTCGACTGTTAAAAGACATGGGGGACATAAGAAAAAAGAAAAAGAAAAGAGAAGTGTAATCGATAGATGTACATATATATATATAGATATATCTATGTGTGTGAATCGAACAAAAGAGGAATCTTTTGGGGAAATATATAGCTTTGCTCCTTTTATATCGAGTAATCACATTTGTAGCCTTTATTGGGGATAATAACAACTAAGTAACAGACCAACAGAGTCGAACGTGATAGCCTCGGCTGACCCCCTTTCTCTCAGGATTCCCCCCTAACTCCCCATGTGCTCGTGGGGAAAGCTTCTAGTTGTACCACTCAAATCCACATCCAAACTGCCCTGGTTGTCCTTGGTCTTTTTTTTTATGCATAAAATTTTGTCCCATGTGAATTTCTAGCCCAACGCCCACACCAATGTGTTGCACATAATCTATTGTATTATTTACTGAGCCTATTCAAAACATCCTGGAACCTAGGATAAACAAGATCCATCCTTCTGTCACGGAAACGAGGATGTAGCCAAATAATATTTCACGTTCACGAGGATTAGGTTGTACCCGAATCGTCGGAAGTTAAGGAGATGCTCATTTAACGTTGCTCGCTTATTATTATGATGCATCGGTTGACGACTTGACACTTCCCTTTTTTTCTTTTTTCCTCAACTGTTTTCTAAAGACAATAACGTGTGATAACGTGATACCATCTATCCAAAGTAAAAAAAAAAAAAAAACAAAAAAATCATCACAATGAAGTAGACCGATGTCACGCTGTGCATCCGAACGTTATACACTCATCTCGGATTCAATCTGTGTTCATGTGCATTACCAGGTGGGTCTCCACGAGCAGTCATCCTCCACAAATATGACATGATGCATAATTCATTTCTCCTTGCTTCTCTTCGATGAATACCGTTGTTTCTCTAATTAGACACAGAATCATTTCATTATTTTGGAACTATGCTGACCGATTCCACCGTTGCAAAGGCAAATCCATCCTCGGCACTACATTGGGTTTCCACCTGAATCCTACCATGCGCAAATAGTGGTGCATCTAGTACCATTGTATGATATTCCCCATGCTCGCCCCCACCGAGATGTCTCATTGTGTCAGCCAATTCATTCGTCAATGGTTGACCTATTACATTATATGCGATATCCTCATTGCCTCGTATGCGAACACAGGTGATCATCGCCAGAAATGATCGTTTCAGCATCTCTTGCAGCAACCCTGATCTTTGGCACTGCCACAATGGTCGTACCAGTTCTACTCCTGTAGTTTCTACCGCGCGTTCCATAAAGCTGGAGCAGACTGGCATCACATCTCCTTATTTTTTTTAATTCTTTTGGTTAGCTACCCTTTCATAAACTTCCGTACCAGTAACGAGAACGTCAATGTCAAACTCAGTGTGTAATCGTTTAATATTTTCGCGGTAAGCATTCAGATAATCTGGTCCTTGAATAATGCAAAGCTCATGGGGAATCCCCAATGCTTCTGCTTGTTTCTCCACAATGGTGAGTGGGTGGGAACGGAATTCGGTATCGACGGGAGGACAAAATGTAACGAGAACAGGGACAACATAGCCTTCGTCAATAACGCGATGCAAAGCAAGCATGCAATCCTTTCCGCCGGTGAATGAAATGGCTGCCCGTTGCGGGCCAGACCTCATCCGTGTCATGGTCTCAAAAGGAAAGGCGCTCGTTATCAAGGTTTTGACTTGTGCCTTTTTCAAGTGGCTTTGCACACAACCCAAATAAAAGGTCATTCTCTTTTTCTCGTCATGAGTACAGAAACTTGGTTCGAAGAGGCTTACAGCTACTTGAATTCTCATCCAGTTTCTTTGTCCAATGATCAAAAGTTGAAGGCAGGTAAAGAAAGACTTTGTTCATTCTGCAATTCTTTTATTATGTCGCCATTGGTTAATAAATGCAATAAAAAAAAGCTATATGGTCTTTACAAGCAGGCCACAGTGGGTGATTGCAATGTTAGTAAACCCAGCTTGTTTGAATTCGTCGCACGTGCCAAGTGGGATGCTTGGAATTCTTGCAAAGATACCTCCACGCTAGCTGCCAAAGAAGCCTACGTGACCTTAGTTGAATCGTTACACATTGGCTGGTCGCGTCAGGGCGAGTATGAATATGAAGCAGATGAAAATAGCGCGGCGGAGGTGAGCGAAAGGAAGACATCTACTCAAAAAAATAACTCATATGCATAGAAAACCGGTGGGATGGGTCAAGCTGTCAGTTCGCTCATGCAAGACGACGAGGATGACGAGTAGGTTTATTGGTATCTGTAGGTAAACGTTAACAATAATTTCAATGTGCATTAGAGAGGATGATGACGACCTGTTTGGAGCTGCGCGTCAAAATCTTTTAGAATCCGTCCGCGAACGGATAAAACAAGGAGAAGATGTGAACAGCAAGGATCATGATGCAAGTTTATCTCCACACGGGTTTTCCTTTTGACCAGAAGATCATTGTAGGGTTTGACGGCTCTCCATTATGCATGTGATCGGGGTCATCTGGATATGGCCAAGTTGTTAAAAGATCTCGGTGCAGACGTTAGTGCTAAGGTATGGTCCGCGGTCGCTTAAAGTAACAATCTAATGTATTCATCTGGACAGACGCACAGCATGGAAACACCACTCCATTACGGTGAGATAGAGCACATACTGATAGGGAATGACTAACGTTTGCGAAATAGCTTGCATTTCGGAACAGTTTGACGTGGCAGAATGGCTTATCAAAAACAATTGCGATTTATCTGTTCGCGATGCGGAAGGGTTAACGGCCCTTGAACAAGCGGATGACGCGTTTGCCGAAAAACTTCAGAAAGTTTGTGCCGTGCATGATTAGTAACATACCGAGTATTGAACAGCTTTTTAAGCTATCTAAATAAATTCGCATCTGCAAAGAACCAGGCTTACTCTGAAGAAGGAATTACACATGTGCTCATCAGTACATAACTTGATAATGAGTTCATACTCAACTTGCATCAGCTTGGCTCCCGTGGATGCAATATTTATTTGGCATAAAATGTTATCTATGGCCGATAACAATGGAATGGTGGTGGAAGTCAGTTTATTCACGCCCGGATGATAATACCCTATTGCTAACTACCTGGGTTTTCATGTTATCCTTTAAATTTTGCATCCGTGAAGAGCCAGTTTATTGCTAAGGAAGGAATTGAACGTAAATTATCAACAGACTGATCATTTACTTACATCAAGATTGGTGTGGCGTCAACAAAAAGTAATACTGAGATGACGCAGATGTTTGTCTAGAATCCAGTAGTTTTCTAGTAGCCGTACGCGCGCTACGAGGGGTGGGCAGGGTGGATCCTCGGCTTCAGTGAGCAAACGGTTGTAGCGCGCTGCAGAGGACTTGAAGCTATACAACGTCCACCAATCTATTGTGGAATGTAAGTAAGGATGTGTATCCCCTCGACAAAATATAAGATTGCAAGTTGAACAGAGCCGAAGACAAAAAGGAAAGGCTATCCTTCCTCTTACTGCTTATTGAATGTCGCAGTTGGACACTGGAACAATGAACCAGTAATACAACAGCAGAATGCACTTGGAACTGATGCATAAAGGTCCGCTTCTCCCACAAGCTTCAAAAATACAGCTCGAAAAAGACAAAGACTACATCTGACGTAAAGTTTATTTGAAGCTGACACCAAACAGTTTAAAATCAGCGCAGACTTGTGGATTAATCCCCTTAACTAAAATGGTGATATCTCGTTACTTTACAAGTTCCGACTAGGTATCGGAAACGCGTGTAACAAGAAACCAGCTCAACACAAAAAAGATTAGCTTGGCGCACAAACGTTACTCAGTGCAAGGTCCTTCAAACTACGTACAGCCTAGATGATACTTTAGATCCGCGAGAATTATCATGATCAGCTTGAAAAACGAATGTTTATTGAACACAATTAAATTTGCAGAATGGTGAATGACTAAAAGAGATATGCGAATGCTTTCATTTTTTCTTTTTTTTTACAGTTGACTTGCGTAGCGTGGTTCCCAACCCAATTGCTGATGGTCAAAGCATGCTTCGACTACATCCCATATAGATTTGCAGTAAACGAATGACATGGAGTTCTGTACAGATTCTGGAACGTCTTGTACGACGTCTCTTCGGTTACCAGCTGGCAGAATAATTCTTGCAACTCCCGCACGATGGGCTGAAATAACCTTTTCCTTGATTCCCCCTACTGGTCGGACTTTGCCTCTCAAGGTAATTTCTCCCGTCATGGCAGTTGTGCGGGGAACGGTGTAACCAGAGAGCAAAGAAATAATGCATGTAACCATCGTAATACCTGAAGCAAATTAGTATTACGTACCTACAACCAACTCCCCCTCCCCTTATCAACTTACCAGCTGATGGACCGTCTTTTGGTACCGCACCATTGGGCATGTGGATATGCAGATCCGAATCACGGAAAAGTTCTTCTTTTGGAGATTGCGTCAGTTTCAATGCAAACGCATTAGCCTTGACCCAGGAAACGGCAATCTGAGCGGATTCTTTGATCACATCGCCAAGTGATCCTAACATCATCCGTGAGTATTTTTAGTAAGGAAGGAGTCGGCAAATGTTTCTTTTGGTTCCTCACCTGTGAGTTTCAGCTGACCTCGACCAGGCATTTCATTCGCTTCGATAAGCAAGATACCACCATTGCCACTTTGTGAATAAGCCAAACCGGTGACGACGCCGGCAACATCTTCAGATTCAACCACCTCATTCTCAAATGGTTCCATCTAAAAATAACACATTAGCCAACCTGAAGCCAAAAAAAAAAAGAAACAAAGCAGGATGCAACTTACGCCTAGGATGTTTGGAATATCTGTTCGCTGGACAATCTGTTTGAACTGCTGCAATCGTCCAGTTTCTTCTAGATCGGCGTATTCGCGACATTTATAACGACATATACTTGCAATATTGCGGTCCAAATTACGTACACCACTCTCACGCGTGTAATGTTCAGCCACATGAAGGATCACGTCGTCAGGAACAACAAGATCGGCCAAACCATGTGCCTCAATTTGTTTAGGTACCAGATGGGAACGAGCAATGCTAAGTTTTTCATCAAAAGTGTAGCCAGAAAGTGTCACAACTTCCATACGATCCAGCAGTGGTCCAGGGATGGATTCGAGTGAATTTGCGGTGGCAACAAAGAGGACTTTGGATAGATCAAATGGAATATTAAGGAAGTGGTCGGTGAAGTGTCCGTTTTGTGCAGGATCCAGTACTTCCAACAGTGCAGCGGCTGAAAGGAAATAATAATAAGCTTAATTTTTTTTTTCTTTTACCGCAATTTCTTTTTTCTGCTCTTTTTTTTTTTTTTACCTGGGTCGCCTTGATGTGTGCCTTGCACAATTTTATCAATTTCATCTAAACCATATTATTCCCGTCAACACATCTGCGTTCTATACGATAAAAAAAAATCCCCCTTACCTAGCAGAAACACGGGATTGGTGACACCACATTTGCGCATGCCTTGAATCAACAGCCCTGGCAAAGCGCCCACATAAGTTCGCCGATGACCTCTGTTTTGTTCGACATTAGTATAACGTGATCTATAACCAGCTACACACAGCAACGGGCTTACCGTATTTCGGCTTCATCGCGCACACCTCCTAATGCAATACGATGGAACTTTCGCTGCAGCGCTGACGCAATCGATCGTCCCAAAGTCGTCTTACCAACGCCGGGCTATCGTCAAGTAAAGATTAGTGTCTATGTATAACCATCAAACAAACAAAAAATACGTACAGGTCCGACAAAACATAAGATGGGGGGACTCATATCTCGCTTCACCTTAATAACAGAAAGATACTCTAAAATCCGCCGTTTCACCTGATCAAGCCTATCACACAAAAAAAAGCAAACATCCTTTTTAGGAAAAACACCGTTCAAACTCTTAAAAGCTGTTTTGATTTTTTTTTTACCCATAATGATCAGCATCAAGTTGCCGTCGTGCAGCCGCAATATCCACCATATCCGGTGTTCGTTTCTTCCAGGGTAGACCGGCTACCCATTCCAGATAAGTATGTAACAGAGAGGATTCGGGTGAGGAAGGTGACAGTTTGCGAAGTCGACTGACATCGCGTTGGACAGTTGTGTAGGCATGCGCAGGAAGTCCTGCCCGGTTTAGTTGTTCCATCAATGCAACAAGTTCGTCATCATCCTCATTTGTTGGCGTAAAAAGAGTTTCACTGTTTTCGGTTAACAATGAGGGTGTAGCAAGTCCAATATGTGGATGGATTGCGTTGAATTTCTTCAGGGATCACACAACAACGCCATCAGCCTTTTTCCATACTGTGCATTCATTTTCTTTTTCTCTTGTACCTGTTGTCGCAAGTAAAAATCACGACGTTTCTTATCCAATTTTGCTTCGATATTTCGTTGAATATCCTTTGACATTTTGATTACCTTTTGATAAAAAAAAAGGGTTGTTTCCTTTGTCAAGATGGAACATTCGATGCATATTTTTCCCTTTCTTACCTGCAGATGGCGGCTGACAATTAGATTAATCTCCTCCAATCTCTCCTTGAAATCAGTAATCGCCAGGATATGTAGTTTCTCAGTAAAACTGGATTCAGTCAGACATAGCACTAAATTGGCCACATTGGATATTGGACACTTGTCAATCAGTTTGTTAAATTGACCGAGTACAATATCAGGAACGCCAATGTCGCGCATTTTTGTAACAAATTCATAAAACAATGTGCGAAATGCTGCTGCGGGCTCAGCAATGGGCGCGGCTTGTTCTTCTGCCGGTTCAGGTTCAGGATAATGCGTTAAGCATGCTTGAAATATTGTACTCTCGTCGGAAGTAATATCTTCGATTCGAGACCGGCAGATGCCTTGAACTGAAAAGACAATATTGTCCGGTAATGAATCGTCGATTTCAAGAACTTGGGCCACACAACCAAAATGGAATAAACAGGTAAGATCAGCCTCAGGATGAGGCGTAGTTGGACCGGAAGTCTCATACGCAATGAGTGGTAATGGTAGTTGTGTTGATTGTAGATGTGTTGCTTCTTGTTCAGTTGATGCTTCTGGATTGAGGGGAACACATATAATAAATGGATTGTGATTATCATCCTGATGTGTTCGTCTTGCCAAGTTTTTTGCTTCTTGACCGCTGACAACGAGCTTGGTTACGATTGAAGGTAATAAAACCTTTCCAGAAAGAGGAAGTATGGGTAGTATGGCTGGAATCATATGATAGAAAGGAAAATTGAGGAACAAAGAAAAACAAAACAAAAAAAAAGGTACAGAAATGCATAGATTTTTTTATGTCTTTATATATAAAAAAGCTGTGGGTACACAACATTATCTGTGGCTTTCCTCAATCGGCATTTAAGAACCTACTGATGCAAAAAAGGAGGGATTGCCTTTGCTTGGATACTTTGCCCTGCATGTATTTTTTTTTCTTTTTTCTTTTTTCTTTTTTTTCATCCACTGCCAAGATTCTCCGTTTTCCTACTTAGCACAACGGCATGCTGCATATCAGTTGTTTCTATAGTTTCTATTTCTAAATAATTAGATGGACAAAGTTCACCGGGTAAAGCAGGACTACTCATCGCACAGAGTATTAAATATGATCAGGAGGGACAAATAAGGCCCTCTGTGTTACTTTATAGTTTTCCCTTAAAAATTGATCACTCAAAAGTAATCCGTCAAGATTATGCATAGACACAAAAGGGAATGTGTAGCATCCCGCTAACTCCCGCTTGTGAACGGTATGTGTCTATGTTTGATCGGGGAAAGATAGGGATTCAAGAAAGTGTTGGTCGTAGAACTTTGGCGTGTGTCGGGGAAAGTCATCTCAATGAATCTATATCAGGAAGGTGACTGTGATTTCAGCAGCAACCACTTTGAACCGTGCTGCTTGCCTTCCCCCAACCAACCCAAACTAAATATACGATGGGCGAGTCCTCCCGAAGAAGAGTCTCTCGGTCACGTCCTCCAGCACGATCCGATTCACGATCGCATCGCAGATCGCAAAGATCCCCCTCACCTACCCGACGTCGTCATCGTTCACGGGAACGTAGCGATGACGACGATGATCGTGCAAGTCATCGCCGACATTCTAGACATCGGTCGCGATCAGACAGGTAAAAATTAGAAGCATAGATCAGTGTACAGAGTTCATCCCATCTAACGGAGAGTCTTCAATCTTTTTTTATTTTTCAGAAAGCGCCGACGATCGCCCTCATCTGACAGCAGCAGTGATTCCTCGTCGGAGGAAGAAAGACGTAAGCGACGCAGTAGTAGAAAAGACAAGAAACATAAAAAATCAAAGGTTCGGTCATATCCAACAACGCATACTTCTCCCCTTCTCCCCTTCCCCTCCCCCCTTGTTTTTTGAGTTTTTAATTTAAATTCTTTTCACAGAAGAAGTCGAAGAAGAGCAAAAAATCCAAGTCGACGCGTGTAGGCGACGAATGGGGAAAATATGGCATCATTTACGAATCAGAGTAAGTGACCAAAAGAAAAAACAGTGTACTAGGAAACACAAAACTAATCTCATAAACTGGTAGCATCTTTACAAAAGAGGCTGTATGGCAACAGGAGTTCAAGTTTTTTTTTCTTTCGTTTTAACTTATTGTCAATAGGAATTCCAAGCATGGCTAATTGAAGTCAAACATGTCGATGTTGAAACTTTGAGTAACAACAAACGGAAGGATATGTTTATTGATTTCATGGAAGGTGATGATAACATTTCGACTTGCAGTGGTTCCATTCTGAAACCTTAGTTAGACTACAACACAGCCACTATGCCTCATGAAAAGCAAGTAGCCTTTTGTTTGTTTCGGCTCTGTTGACAAAGATGGTAATAGATTCTATGACCTAAGAAAGTGGGAACAGCACCAGCAGGCTATGAGAATGGGAGAAACGTTGCCATCGGAAGATTTTAACTTTAAAAACGATGAAGAGCTATTAAGGTATGGATTTATTTTGCGTTTGAGACTGTGCAGACACCGATTTTCCTTTAGATTGCAACACAAACAAGCTGCACGTGCCGCCGCTTCCAGGCAACCCGCATTACAGATGTCATCGGAGCAGCTCGAAGAACTAACCAAAGTGAACCGAGAACGCGTCCAGGCCGAACGAATGCGCAGACTCGGTTTGACGCCTAAAGAAGGCATGGGTGTTCGTTATGAGTATGAAGAAATTTAGTGGGAAAAAAAAACAATTGCTTGATGAAAAAGAATCTCCTAAGGATGGTTGCCGCCCCTTAACAATGGCACAGTGACACTGACTTTTTTTCTTGTATTTCCTTAAACCTGTTACACACGGCTCGTGAGAATTGGCTGATAGCGGATCTCCAGCTTACAGATCGCCATTTCTTGTACTTCCTGCAACATAACCTCATAACAAACTAATTTAGGGTTGTCGACCGTACAGAAAAACTTCATTTCAGCAATAGAATATGCAACTGCATGATTGTCCGACTTTTGGCAAAAAACAGGCGAAACAATGCATAATGGGATTATACACAATGACGACCCATTTTAGGCTTGTCCGGCCATTTTCGACAATAGCAGGGGTTCCCGAGGTCATGACATAAAGCCTACCTCGCACAAAATCCTCAATAAATTCCCAGGAACATCATACTACACCTCTCTCCCCCCAACTTGCTATTCCTTTCACAGGAATGAATCAATAATCTAATCCTTAAGGTAACGGTTACGACCACGAACAGTGCCAAGACCTCTCTAATTGCTCCTTGCAAATCAAACTGGGACGAGATCGAGACCTAGCAGGACGCAGTTTTGAACGGGAATGACAGCATACCACCGCTTCTGATACATCTAGCAACTATATTCTATCGTCCCATCCACTGCTTATTTAAAACACTTCCAAAGAAAGCTACTTGATATATAGATGAAGATGGATTAATCGAACTACTGGATAGAACATTGTTGATGGTATTGTTCCCTGTAGGAGAACTTTCTTAGCTGGAAAAATTCCATAAGAGTAGAAGATATGCAAATGACCCGGCAGGAACCCTTGAAAACAACAACCAAACATTTCATTCAATCACTTTCCAAGTGATGGAAATAAAATTGCGTTTTGAAAATTCTTTGATGTACGCAAAGATCAAGTGCTAACTCCTTATTTTTGCTTTTATTTGGCACAGTCAAACCTTGTTACAGCTATGCACTAAATTATCAACTTCCGGATAGAACGGGATATAACATAAGGGGTACAACCGTAGTAACAGCCACTACCAGTGAAAATGACGTCCAAAGATTCAATACGTGACAGCTAGGAAAAGAAAAAAAAAAGAAGTACCTGATTCAATAAAAAATAACCTTAACATGCATGACTCATACAGTTCGTTTAAAAAAATGAAAGTTCCCTCAAGAGACTTGAGACAACTTCATAAAAAATGGGTTTTCCTCATTGAACAGAAACTGTTACAAATCGTTATGAAGGTAAATCGTCAGTTTAGGATCACATGCATATATGAAAACGGTGGCCAAAGTTAATGCAGTCGGCTCTGAGAGAGATCCTTCCTGTCACTTAATTTAATGATCGTATTCCAGCGGGAAATTATCCAACTGAAAGTTCGGTACATTTAGTGCAGTATGCAAATGCAAGTAATAACGAATGTTGGGCAAGAACAACATTGAGTCTTTTGAAATTCCACATCCAAGTCTGTCAAGCAACGAATTACTGTTTGAAGCCCGGAGATAGGTTTGTAGTTTGTAAGTAGATGATAGCCGGATAGTAACAGAAACAGCCATACATGTGACAATGTTCCGTACATTCATGGTAAAAAGAACTGAAGTGGTCATAGCAGCTTCTGCGCAGAGCCCTATTTTGCTAACCTTAAGATTTCCAGGAGTCTTTTCCCAATCGTCTACTTGCATTCATTCAGCTTATTCGTTGGCCGACGTAAACCCGTTTGAGTAATACAAACCTACACATTGATAAGCGCATTTTATGTACATTATTTAGGCCGATAGATGATCCGCAGGTCACAGGACAGACGATGCACCTCCAGATAATATATGGTGATAACAGGCAAAAACACTATCGTGGATGTTATCGAGATAAATGTCCGTCGTTCAGAACTCATAAGATGAAAAGTCACTGCTTGCAACGCCAAAGATAGTTCCAAGTTACCTTTCTCTCGTTCTCATCGAATTCCTTCCTTTCATTCATTTCATGCCTCTAAATGCATAGTCTTTGGTAATTGTAAAAGTGACCTTCCGTTCTCCAACAGTAGCTGGCTCAGCAGTTAACGAACAACTTAAAATTATTGAAATACGTGCGAAGATTTGGTTCAAAATCAGATCATGGATGTATTTACTTTGATGAAAGCGACTTCAGCCATACTAGTTGCCTTTGCTTCTCATTTTTCAATAGAAAATAAGTATCCTCTGTCCACTATAGGAAATTGAAAATGATATGGTATATGATGCATTCTCGTTATCAGACGCAACAAACTTTGTATGCAGACGGGGAGCATCTCCAATCACCAGGTTCACTCGGGAAATGGATTATGTAGGGCTAGAGTAGCATATAATGCATTAAACTCTGATATGTAGCTTGTTTAATTGCTCACCAGGGATAAACTACCTAAGGAGACTTTATCTTGGAAAATATCCTGAGATCATGAAGGAACAAAGGCTCATATCTGGCCTAAGATTACGTACCTTGATTGTATCGCGGTTGGACGTTGAACATATGGTCCCAATAACATCAATTGTTGGATGATAGATGGTAGGGCGGTTAACAAACGTCAAATACTTCATGATCTAATGTATAAACCGCGCTGCGGAATGATTCTAATAGTTGCGTAAAAAAAAAGGATATATGGTCTTGGCGCGGTGCGCATACTTAGAAGTATACATAAATCTCACAGCTCGGGGTAGAATTACACCATCGGGCAAGAAAATCAGAAAATATGCCATATCCCGGATAGGGTCCGCACGTAAACAGGTAGCTGCGTCATAGTCGTGGAAAAAATAATCTAACGCCTACTCTGTGTAATATGTAAGCGCCACAAAACTTAATGAAGTAGAAACTACGCGTAAAGTTTCCGAGCGCCCAACTGCCAAAATCGTCCAGATGCCGTAGTAGCCAGTAGCCTAATGCGTGCATGCATAGCAGAAATACATGGTTGCAATCCATAAAAATTTGTCTTGCCTCGCAGCAAAGGTTATCTTGTGCAACACCATATAGTTATTACGGAGGAGGAAAACAATTTATTGCAAAATGACAGCCTTTCCACGCAAGTTTCACTATGCGCCTTCATCATAAGAAAACAACGTTGACAATACGATCTGAGGGACTTTGCCATCGTGCCCATACAAATAAGGTACCTGTAGCTTCTACTTTAGAGCCTTGACCGATCCAACCAAATATATTTTGAAGCACATCACTTTTTATTTTCTATAACTGCTGCTGCTGCTGCAATAGCAACGAAACTTCGTTAAAAGCAGATAGTTATCATTTTTCTTCTAGTATTCTGCTTGCTCCACAGCAAGACAATATAATATCTCTTTCTCCTTTGCAGCCGCCTGACATCCTGTTCTCACATTTGTTTGTTACAAATGCATTACACGATACTATTTTGTTACAGAATTACATTTGGTTAAAGTTGATCATAGACGCCAAAAAAAAAACGCCTTTTGTGCGTATACATATTTATGCCGGATTTAACGTTAGACTGGAGAGCCATTCAGCCCTCCGTTATGCAGGGGTTCGTTTCTTCCTTAAACGGAAATCGCCTTTTTGACAGATAACAATAGCCAGTGTGATCCATCTTAGGAGACAACGCGCACATGATCTCAGTTCTTTCCCATCACATAGCCAGCTAGTCCTTTTCCGGGTCTGAACAAATGGTGAAATTACGGTGTTTCAACTGATTTCAGAAAGTGTTATTGTAAAAAGGTTGAACGCGTCTCTGTAAGGATAGGTACATATAACCATTTTGGTAGCTCAAATGAAGAGACTAGTGATGACTGGAGTATCCACCCACTACGGCGCAGTAAACACAAATATTAGTTACAGCATGTAATTGCCAGTAAAGAGATGAACGCTAGCGCGTCTGGAGGATACCCGGAGAGTAAGTAGATCCATACATTTCATCTGTTGACTTGTTGCAAACAGATCTTGATCATCCGGGGAATAACAACGTGCCTACTAAAACAAACCTTAAATTGATAACTGTTTTGGGACCAAACTTGATACTACTTTTTTCTTTTTTACCAACCGGGATAATTTTTTTTTTGTTTCAGCCAGCAGATGAACTGGTCAGCAAAAAAAAAAAAAAAAAAAAAATTGGTTCAAGAATCTTAAAATCATTGATTGATGTAGAAGGAGTAAACAAATTCGCCCAATCGTCTGACCGTGGACCTCACAATAAACCATGAGGGCCTTCTTCGCTGATAGAATCAACTTACGATGATATGACTGGACTTTTCCGGACGACTCTTGCGTTCGGATTTAAGGTTACTGGCGTTTTGAAGTAGCTCTTTTTACGCTAACTCAATATTAAGGCTTTCCTGTCGATTCCCGTGACTTATGAGCTTTCAAAAGACGTTAGCGAAGCATAGCAACGATATATCTGGAAGTTAGCCTAATGCATATTGCGTTTGCACGCAAAGAAACACATGACATCACCGGTTGACCATAAATGTCACTCTTGCGGCAACGATAGTAAGATAAGAAACACTCTGCTTACTACAACAACTATGTTTTGCAGCGAAAGCAAGCAAGTACAAGGTTCCTACACTCTTTAACCTCCATTTTCCATGATTAACACAAATTCTGCTGCAACGAAAAAAAGCTATGAACAGCTAAAATCTCTTTTGGGCACAAATCGCATATATATGGTTTTTTTTTTACACGGCCTGCAATGATATCGCAGTGGATCGTGTATTTCTTCTCTATTACACATCAAATCCAATTTTTGTACACTTTGGCTCTAATTTCTCCTGAGGAACAACTGCGTCATAAAGGTCCAGCCTTCGTTGTGCGCTGTTGTCCTCTGATTCATCCTTTCCGCCCATGATAACCAGGTGGGCTTTGTGGGTTTTCACAGATGCAGATATACTATCTAGTTCCTGAAGAAGCTCTGGCGTGAACCGCATATCAAATATCTCCAGAACATATTTCCGAACAGGTAACCGAAAGTGATAACTCCCGAGTAACTGACATACCGAGTAGAATAGATCAACTCGTTTAAAGTATTCCGGGAATCGTTGTCGGATTCTATGCCTTTGTCAATGCTTTCCTATTCGTCATCTATAGTCACTTACTTTGCCAGATTTCTAGATGCCTCATTAGCTGTGACATGGCTGCTCATATTGCCAATATTCTTGAGAATATCTGTGGCAATCGGGTCAACCGTAACTGATTGCGGAATGAGAGGCGGGGCTGATAGCGAAGGGGTATATTTCCAATTTCGGATCTAATAACAAACGTTATCCTTCTTCTGCCATCATACAAAACAAATCAACGATAACATACTGTCAGAAAATGTCGAAGATTTAAGGGTACACACAACCCTTCTGGTACACCGTTTGGCGATACGACACCTTCCCATCCCAATTCTCCTAGGAGCTCCACACCTTGATGGGTCTTTGCTATAAGGCCCAATACATAATAACATGTGCTGCAAGTCCTCGTTAACACCTCTTCTCCTTTTCGGGATACAAACTAAACCTACCCTCTCAGTGACAACACCTCGCTATTCTCTGCCATAGACACAATATCCTTGACAATATCTTCTTCTTCCAAAAATGGTAAACCATTTTTCGTTGCTCCAATGTTACCAAGTGCCCATAACACAGCTTTGAGTTGCTGTAACTCTTCTGCATCGTGACGTTCAAGGGAATAATTACGCACGTATTTGGCAAAGAATTGGAAATGCCCCTTTTCACGCAAAAGGTTACAACCTTCCTCCGTCTTTGTTAGTTCGCCGTAGAAATGTGGCGGTGTTAAACCGTCGCCTGGTTGCCTACTCATTCGTTCAGAAATCCGTCACGGAACACTCGTCTTCACTTACAAAGATTCAAAGTCATTTACGCTATCAACACGTTCTTCAAAAGGATTGAATGCCTTCTTCTCGGGGGTGTTAACAAGCGCCCTCGCCAGCGAAAGCTCCAACTGAGTAACGTATTGCTGGTTTCTGTACTAAAAACCACAAGATCGAGGGTATTAGTCGACATTCAGATGTTGCAGGGAGACATACTTCGAACCATTCGTCCATTTCCTTGTGTACATAGCCTAGCGCGTTCAGATAGCGAAAACCAGTGGATGTCGATAGGAACCTATCATAAAACACACTCTCAGTATCCCCATCACTGCCTTGTTCCCTGTTTACCGTAGAAGCAAAGGATTTCCGATTTCACCTAGATGATCAAGGCTCGGTCGACATTTTACAAGGAGTTCGAGATTTGCTTGTTTTTCGCATGCCTCATCCAATAGGTTTACCGCCACCTGGCAAACGTCCAGATGTGTGTCATATAATTGGGTCACCAACAGACGTATAATCCAGTCGTTATATTCGCTCTCTGATTGTCGCATGATGGCACCAAGGTATTGGGTCGCAAAGAGACGAATCGGGTTATAACCGGATGTCATAATCTTTGAAAGAAGTACTCGCGGATGTCCGTCCAAAGTGTAATCCATGTTGGTAATAATTGCAACCTTCAGATCGTCTCTATTTCGAACTTCTGAAAGTTGGTAGAACAGGCTGAAGATTTTGAATTTTTCCATAATTCGCACGCCTTCCTTGTGTTTGCTAAATGTGCCTAGCAGCGTAAGGTATCCAGAGGTCAGCGTGTTTTCCATACGTTCTTTTGAAAATATGGGCTCGGTTTCCGCATTTCCCTTTAATGGCCCCAACTCTCCCAGGGCTTCCGCTACCTCCTCCAATAATTTATTTTCGCCAAGATATCGTACACCATCCGGATTTGCCAAAAGAGTAGAGATCAATGTACATCCAACTTTGACGTAACGCGCAAAGTTTGCTTTTGTACTGCTGATGTCCGAAAACTGATGTTTAAATGGCCGATAGAATGCTAAAAGTCGCTTGATAAATTTCTTTCCTCGCATGGCCTCATCTAATCGCCGTGGATTCAACAAGGGTCCTTGCAACAGTTCAGTAATATTGTCCCAACTCCACTTCGTGAACTCCTTCGTATTAAGAACCTGCGAGTCCATTAACAGCTGCCGGAAATGAGCATCGTCGATAGCATAACCAATCTTGAGCTTCACTTCGTGGACCTTCTCCTGTGTTCGGTTTGTGCTTGGCATTCGTCCACCCTTGTTGCTGGCTGTAGGTGGTGCAGAATAACGCTCCCTAGTCCTGGTCAGTTTGTCAATATGTGCCAAGGCTGCCGTAGCGTTATGGCGGACTTGCTCATCTTCAAAGTTTGAAGCAAGTGCAAACAGTTTTGGCATCGATTGAACCTGGATGCTCATTAAAATCGGCAGCAGACGTGTTGAAAGTTGCAGAATTTCACCGATTAATAAGGTAGCTTTTCGGGATATGTAAACGTCGTCAGATTTCACCATATCGATGAGCGCCATTAAGATATCCGATTCAATGAAGATGATGAGAATAACGCTGAGATGATGGTCAAGCATTTTAAGACGTTCAGAATTGATTGCTGTTGTGCTGCCACTACCGATATTATTTCGCATATCTGTATCGAGAGGGCTACCGGGTAATATAGCTTCTCCTGCTATGCCTGGCGCTGTAATTGTACCCGGTTTGAAAGGTGGCTTGCTGGTGTCAGCATTGGCTGCTGGCTCGATGTAGACGGTATGCTGTCTTCCTGAAAGGAAGTTATGGTAATCTTTCGGGAGCTTTACACGAAACACGTCGAAAAACATATCTAATAGCATTTTCTGCAACAAACAAAAGCAATCAGTAAGGTTATAGTGCTAATGACATGAGGTTTTACCTGTGTATCAGGCCTGGGTAATCGCAACGCTTGAACAACAGATCTTGATGCACGCATATTGTTAGCGCACATATAAAACAATCCTGCCCAACTTTTCAACAATAGCGTAACCATTTTAGCACTATTTTTCAATCGTTGTTCGTAGTTTGGTCCCTTGCTTGCTTCTGTGAATGGTGCTATGATCATTTCCAGTTCAACGCCCGGCCGAAGGTAACAGCGTCTGTCTGGTGTATCCAGTACGTAAATCAGCGCCTGTACCAACACATCCGACATGTTCAGGAGACCGTCATGTAATGCTTGTACGAGGACTCTCACTCCACCCGATCTCACAGTACGGCCCACATCCAGAATAGCTAGAATATTATGATTAGCAAACGAACGTTTCCAGCTACTATGGATCAGACATACTCAGTTCTGCGAGCGTTTCCAAAGAAATATTTCTCAGTCGACAGTCTGCTTGTTCTGCTACAGCCACAACAGCTCGTATGATATTTTGACTGATATATGGTACACCGCCATATTCAATGAATGATCGAATGAGCTTTAATGTCTGTTCTCGTTCTGGTTCGTGATTTTCAGTCTCTCGTGCCAATGCTCTACCCGACGTGTACCGTTATCAGCATGTGTGTTTACTACTATAGATCCGCGATGCTGTCGCACATACCTAACAATGAAGACGTCAATCTGCATGTGCATCATCAGTTCTACATCTGCAGGCTCTTCAACCAGGTGGCGCAATGCTCGCAGACCCAATACCCGAATCTCTGCATGTGGGCTTGTGATGCTCTGACGCAAGCTTACCGACGTTGATGTTAATCTCTGTTGAAGTCTCTGTAGACTATATGCTCACCAGGCAATTAAATTCTCTTTTGGAGAATATACCTCGATGTCAGCTGTGTTTTTCAGGATCTGGAGTAAGGTATCTAGTTTCTTCATTTTTGATAATTTGATCTCTGCGGAACCAGATTTCCATTCGTCGATTTGCAATTGCTGTATAATATGATGAAGTCTTTTTCCAATAGGACAGGCATCTACGAACGTTGTAAGAAGCAATACTCAGCAGCCAATAAGTAATTGACCATCTTCAGGGTATGTACTGTTTTCTTGTAAGATCCTCTGCTTTCCTTTGATATTTGGAGAGCTGTTAGACCTTATCTTGCGTGAACGCGATGTTATATGTGATGCAGGTGTAATTGAGGCGGGAAACGGTGCCTTTCCTGTGTAGTCGCGCTCTTTCAGTTTGATGCAAACTTCTTGTATATCAGCACCTAAACTAAACGGTAAGTTGCATTTAAAACACACGCACACGCCTTGCTGTTAATTACCTTCGACGGTTCTAATATGCTCGATTTGTTTCGTAATGGACTCTATTGCTGCAACGCAGCCTGCTAATTTCTCTTCCAATTCTTTTACAGGTTTTTGCTCTTTTACATAGGCATCAATCAGGTTTTCTGTCCCATACTTCATCTTTTTTTCCTTTTCGAGGTCATTAAGTAATTCATCCAGCTATATAGATATCCATTGAGCGATTAAGGTTTGCAATGGTTGAGAAATGTCATCAGAATAACCTTTTCCACGATTTGTGTAGGGCTCTGCATCGGTGGTGGAGAAGAGAGAGACGGCGGGGAGACCTGTGTCACTATAGTACTATTATCTTGTTCTTGCTGTGATGCTGGCATGACAGAATTTATAGAAGGGGATGGGGACATGATGTAGGACGTTGCGTAAGGAGAACCAAGAGTCGCTCCAGACGGTGGTAGTTGCGCTCTTTGAAAAGACAGAATCGCAATTTTAAAATACCATTTGGCTATTTGGCGTTTGCTTCCAGATGAGCTCTGCGCCTAAAATATTCCATCTACTAACTACGAATCATTTTTATACTGTTCGCATATACTTGACTAATCTTCTAACGGAAAATTGGTATTCAATGCTCCTTCAGCGCAAACTGGGCTCTTTAGGGACGCAAGATTTACTTAGAGCAGCATAAAACGTAATTCAATAGGCAGTAAAATACTATTTGTCGCAAACGAACCTTAACATCTTACGTGTATCGTTTTTACCTTCTTTACATACAACAGTAGTTCAAGCTGGATGCATAAAACGTAAGTAAAGAACCTTTGTCAATAGGAAAGAAACGTCTGTTCCAATAGGCGCTAGCTCATCCTTGCAAGACAGTAGTCTATTTCAGGAGCCAACTATACTAACGGATAAACCAAAGACAAGAAAAAACAAAAAACGAAATTGATTATATGATAGAATAACTTTACAAACAAACTTGTACGATTTATAAAAAACACAGATAGATCACAGTCTTGAAATTGGAGTTCTAATTGTTGTGGTTCAATGCCAAGCAGTTAGACGTCCGTGCTTGTACAGCGAGGGCGATCAGTGAAGTATTATGAAGGACTTCTGAACAACAATTTCGAACGAGGAAAAGAGATCGGACGTGCATATATTCCCAATGAGGAATGTAAGAAGATCTTCAGGGGCCCATTGATGCAAATCTTTTTGCTGCTCTGGAAAAGGCTGTGGATAGCTTAAACATAATAAACATTACTTACAATGTTGACAGAACTTGAGACAGACTTCAAATCGTTACCCCTTATTTCAGCCTGTAGAAAGAGTCTGTAGCCCGTATCCAGTGCTACGAGAACTGACAGAGACTATATTTTTTCGTTGTATGGTGTTCTGTGGATGCTTTTTTTTGATAATTCAATAGAGTTGATTTACGCAGAACGGCTCTCTTCTGGTTGACACTCATGACTCACATATGCTGGCAATTAAGGTTGAAGGCTTTGCGTCCGCGAATCAAATAGGGTTACTGCTATCCCTAACTCGTCTGTATCCTCAAACATTTTATAAAACCGGCTGGGCATTTGCTGATGAAAGGCACTTGTTAAAATAGACGACTGTTTCATGCAGGTTTCGGACCAGATACAAAAGATGATTGTTGTTGGTAAATCACGAGTACAATCCAGCGTTTTCATTTACAATAAAGATGTCCTATATAAAATTGATTTTTTTTTTGCAGTCGCTTCTCCAATGTTTTAGAAGTAAAGACGCATACAATGTCGAACCAGGATCTCAGCTATTTCCCTCCTCATTCGTGTCGTTCTAAGCTTGTTTTCCCTCGCTAGAAGCGGTTGCATTACTGCCATTCTGCTCTTCACCTTCGTCTTTTTGGCTTTGATCGGAATCCATATCCGCATTCAGAAATTCGCTCACACTCGGGTTGTCATCGTCGTCCTCTTGGCTGGCGTTTACCATTTCGTTGAACATATAATCATTGTCCGTTTCTTCCATCGTCGGATTCGCTGACTGTCCGCCCCGTGAAAATGATGAGAACATATCCATAGCATTTGTTGGAGACATATCAGTCGAATGATTATCTCTTGTGTTAGCATTCATAAAGCTTTGCACAAAATCGTTAGGTTGTGTTAATGTAGCATAATCCTTGTTCTCATCGTGCCTTTGCCGCTGAACTGATTCACGTGTAAGTGTTGATTCGGTTTCCTCTTCCAAGCCAGGTATCGGCGTAACGGTCACTTGTTGCATTGTGTGTTCTATCTTTACTCCCATTAACTGTGCCAATTCATTTGATGCATTGTCAACAGCCTAGCGATGTTGTCAGCCAAAAATATATCATCGACTCTGCTGCACCTCTAACGTAGTAGCGCCACTTAATTCTTTTAGCAATGACCAAAATTTCGTGCGTTCGCTCCCTAGCTCTTCCATTCGTTTTTCATGGCTCGTCTTTTGCTTTTTCATCGCATTCTCATTTTCATCCTGGATCATCATCGTAAATACGGATACTTTCAATTCCACAATGAACGTACAATGGCTTTAGTCAAATCTTCCTTTGACTCCGATATATCTAACGGAGGAGGCACAATTGCATCTATATAGTTACGATCATTAGGTTACCATATCGATCACAAGACGGCATAATGTTACCTGCATTATACGGAGTAAAAATCTCTGACAAATAATCGTGATTTCGTTTGTACCGTGCCATAGCAATATCCCGTGCAGAAATATCATCGAGTTCATCTGATAAACCGCGTTAAACTCACATAGCAATATTATCGTCATATTTAACCTCCTGAGGGCTCGTCTGCCTCTTCTGCTAGAGGCATACCGCCTGGACGAGAAGACTATACCAACGCTTGCTAAATATAGTGACCAAGCTTAATCGCGAAAAGACAAACCTTGTTTGGTGCTCGCTTTCTGTGCATTGCTGCAGGATCATTCATTGGAGGTCCGTTCCTAAAAGGAGACGCTTGCATGTAGTGACCAGGAGCCACCCCCATTTGTGCTGGATTAAATGGACGTCCTGATGCTGCCATAGGTGGTGCTACGCCAGGTGAATTTGCTGTTTGATTATAATAGAATGTAGGATGCATGGTCTGACAGAGAGCGTTGCTATCGTTGCGACCGCCTTAACACTCTGATGCTGTGACGCGTTTCATTATGTCACGTTAATGAGCCAATCAGATTCCAAGGCTCATAATTGCACCACTACGGTGTTTGGCGTGTAATTTTGCGTCGAATGAGCTTTTTCTTTGCGCTGGCCAATGGCATTAATTTGCGTTGTCTGGGAATGAATTTTACAGCAGCCGTTGTGGCACCCTTCAGGACGCATCATTTATTGCTTCAGCCATAAAAAAAAAGGACGCATCATTCGTTCGATCATGCAAGGATGACGGAGGAAGGCTCACAAATGGCCCATTACCTATATACATGCATACGGTAATAACTATTAACCATCGTTAGCTGATGTCCTCTACGTTGCAGATATCGAAGTTGTAAGATGACTTTATACGGTACATATATACGCTACGACAAACAGCAAAGGTGCTTGAGTATAGTAAACAATGACGAGAGACAGCAAAAGAAGCAGGATTTAATGGCGGAATAGGCATTGGAACTGCGAAATATCATCATTAAAATTCACAACGAGAATGAAGGTGTAGCAGTGCTACAGATAGATCTCCATGACCTTGTGTGTGGATTGGCCCTGGTTAGGGACGATATTGTGCTCCATACCATTTGTATATATTTGCTCTCCGCATACAGACGTATTCATATAAAAGGACGGGATTCTAAACCTAGGATCCCTACGTTTTTACCAAACAAAAACGGTACTTACCATTCCGGATGAGCATCCTAAAAACTCGCTTCCTCGCCTCCATCCCCTATACACCTACGAATCCGATCTTCGTAAGTTAATAGCGATGTTAGCCATAGGCCGTGCTATTACAAATACTTCTCTTTCGCATTGAAAATGATGAATGATCTTGGTTATTATATGGGAGGTGGGAACGTTTCATTGAATGGAAATGCTGGTGGTATTTCACCCGACGTCGAAAGGAACGGAGAGAAACGGCTGGAATACCAGGCAGAAGTGACTCTTTCACATGCTGCATTTAGTGGAAAGTGGCAAAAGACATATGAATATCCAAACAATACTTCCGCATCTGTGCGTACATTAATGAAGGTAGATCCAGCAAATGAAGATGCTATAGGGAACGCCTTAGCATAATCCTTGGATCTTTGCGTAAAAGGTAAAGAAATAGCTAAATCTAAAGCAAGAGAGACTTATGGACGGTACACTCTACAGTAAATAGGCAAGTTATTTGATCTAGTTAATTGAGGAAGGGCTGACAGCAAAGGAGGCAGCTATGATCACAGGTATAAACGTTCAAACTGCACAACACTATGTTAGAACATATAACAATGACGAAGAAAGACGTTTGCCAGGTATTCGAAGGAAGCCTTCTGTTCGACGCTACAGTAAGCTAACCGGTGCTCACTCTGAATTTACATTGGAGTATATTGGACACAACCCTTCTTCTGTTCTGACTGACATAAAGGAGAATCTTTGTGATGCATTCAGAGGTTTAACAATATCAACGTGGGCATTACATAGACATTTGGTCAATAAATGCTGTCTGACATTGAAAAAATTGGAGAACCTTCCTTGAAGCAAGGAACTCTAACCGAGTTATAGCTTTGCGGAAGGAGAAAATTGAAGAGCGGAAGAGATGTAAGATTTAGATTTCACCCCAAACTGCGTTTTTGTTGACGAAGCTGGATTTCATCTGCATACTCGGAGAAACTTCGGCCGATCCCTGAAAGGTAAACCAACAAAGGTACTGTACCGCCAAAGGGTGTTACCATAACTAGATTAGGTGCCATATCCGAGGCTGGAGTGATAGATGTATCGGTCAAAAGGCCAGAGGTCCCTACATCCGGAAGGAGGAAGTTAAACGAAAAAGTAAACGAGTCGATGGTGGAATTGGTACGCGAGCGGGACATTATCTCTCTTATATCTCGAATATAATGGATGTATTGAATAAACATGGGATGAAAGGCCATTATATCGTGATGGATAACGCACCAATACACCCTCCAGAATCTGTTCGCAATCTGATTTAACATTTGATCAGTCTTTTGATTGGCAGAACACGTATTTTCTTTAAAGTGGATGAAAAACCAGGATAACTTTTTCCACGACATGCCATTGCTTGAGGATTTGCTTTCCTGTTTGCCGATTATTCATCAAGTCGTTAGCACATCCGTGCACACATTGATCTATTTTAAAAAAATGCTTGAATTTGTATGATGAAGAAAGAATAAGACAGGAGAGAGAAAGCGGTAAGGCAACTAGAGAGTGCGTGACGCTTGCAACATCTTATTCAAACATGATCGTTGAGCAGTTCGAACGGTGCGTGACAAACTTCGCTGTCTTTAGATTGAGAGAAGAACCCGACCAGGTAAAGTGATCATGACAATCTTGCTATTTATATAGTGACGGTTAACAGCCATAGTCGATCAAACTTGGTTATCAAATGTACAAATATATGTGCTATATGCAAGACTAACCTTATTTAGTAGTTTCAAGGAGTTGTTACAATCCCCTCGTGAAAATGGTCGAATGCTCACCAACTCTATTGCCACAGATGGATATTCAGTTGATTTCCACTTCGTGCGAAAAGCAATCAAGGATATCAATAATGTCCAATTGTCTCTGGAAGATTTTACGAATGAAGAGATTGAGCGCCATTTCAAACCATGCACGGTCGACCCATGTACCGGGCAAATATTCACAGCAGCATACGTACAAGGCAATGAGACGCAT
>JNDT01002243.1:0-72092 GCA_000697055.1 Saksenaea vasiformis B4078 | reverse complement strand
AAAGATGTTGGCATTAATATAAACATGGAGAATGCATGACCCTGTATACGTTTTGAAGAATTGACATCCTCATCAGGATGTTAAAGAGAACAAAGTCAAGGAAAAAGAAGGAAGTTCATGTGTCCCTTTAAATACGCATCATTCTGGGTGGAACCTGTTCTGTACTGTGAGACATTTTTACTGCTTTCGATGGGATCCTGGGATCCATCACTGGAGTACCTTAATGCACGACTCTGGTTATCCAAGTGTGAACTAGTCCTTCGATTAACGCAAAACGACTTATTTCCCAGCGCAAAGACGCATCACTTTCCAGTGCAAAGATTATCCTTTGATATGTGATGAGGATAGACAAACGCCGGTAAGGGATGAAAAATAAAGAACAAAAACGGGAAAGGGAATAGAAGAGAAATAAACAAAAAAAAATGCGAAATGCACAACGAAAGATACAACATAAAACAGACAAGTACAAAGAAGGTACTCAATCGGACGATAAAGCCGGGATAACTGTAGGTCTGATGCCTCGGCTCTGGACAACTCTAGAGGATTACTTAACCTAATGGGCTACTGTACGCAACTTCCATAGAACTGTAAAAAGCCGCTATGTAATGAACTATTATGTAGCGGCTTTTTCATTGTCTTCTGATCTGATTTCTTGTGTATAAATAGAGTAGAAATACATTTAAGTAGAGACACAATCTCTTTTCTTACTTTCACGACTAAAAAGAGTCCCAAAATCTCCATATATTTTTTCTCAGTTTTATATTCTTACATTTGTTTTTCTACAAAAAACGCAGCTATGAGCAATCTATCTGTCTACAAACTGCGCATTACCAAGCGGTCCTTTGATCGATACCTCGATCGACTACCAGAAGTTATCGAGTTTTGGAATCAATACGACTTACCTGGGATGTCCATCCAAGATAGAACAAGCGTACGTCTACGACTGCAGAGGGCCCATCAGGATTGTCAGCACTGGTCTGGCCAGTTTGCTGACCTGATTGAGCTCTACGATTCAACCGGATACTTTCTCAACGATACCGGCGAGATTATCAGCCATGTACCGGATATCCTGGAATTTGTTCGAACAGTAGAATTCTTCTACCATGACATCAAGAGAGCGCCTCACGCTCCACTTGCGGCATTGCGCTCATTGATATCATTAACAAGCACAATTTTGCTGGATTTGGATGACATGGGTTCTGCCATCCAGGAGCTTTTATTTGATGGCGTCGTTGAGACGATAGCCAATCGAATTCCCGCAGTATATTCGGCACATCCGTATATGTATCCTGAAGACGACTCCCATCCAGCCTCTCAGGCTTATATATGGGCGCAGCATGAAATCTCCATTGACGACACGCCGTTCATCCAGCGAATGGTCCACCTACAGCGGGACCAACCGCCTGATACAATCGATCTGCGGAGCCCATTTTGGACTGAAGCGACGCACGAACAGGCTACGCGGATTTCGTCCCTTCTGTGGCTTCCTCCTGGCATCGAGTTACCCATCCACAGATCACTCATGCACACTTGGTTCCAGTCGAGGAGCTGGATACCAGAGTGGCGACCAGTAGTAAATGTCACACTATCACCTACCGCTGGAAGTTCGCAACCTCCTCAGAAGCGTAGGCCCAAATGGGTTGCCAAAGGCGTAAAGAAATTCAGGTAAGGTTTCAATTAAATGTATGTAGACGCCGCTTTTACGCATGACATGATAGAACGTCTGCCGGAACAGGCAAAGCAGGACCGTCCACAGCTTCTATCACGGGAAAAGGAAAGGCGATAGCAGGAAAAAAGCTTACTACTACCAAGGCCACTGCTATCGAATCATCTGTACAAGTAGGGCAAGCGGAATCATCAACATCCGCTATGAAAGGAAAAGGGAAGGCGACAACAAGCAAAGAACCACCGCCTTCGAAGACTGGTGCTATTAAACATTACCGTTTGCCGATGAAAAGGTATATGTAGCACATCATCTTACTTTCCTTGTTATTAATAAATATATTATAGGAACCATGATTCGGATAGTGAGGGAAGTGAGGATGAGTATGAGGATCTTGCGTTGCCCGTCGTCTGTCGCACATTGGTCTTAAGAATCTACCCCAATGAAAAGCAATCGGGTGAAATGCGTAGCTGGCTTGGTATTGGACGCATAGCATACAATGTTGGTGTTGCATGGTATTGGTACAATCATTTCTATCCAGAATTCGACATAGATCAGGCACCGCCAATCCAGAATTTCATCGGACGAGAGGAGGATGATATTTCATACCTGACAGCAGATGAGATCTTGGTGCTTCAAATTCTACGTGCAGATCGCTACCGACACACAAGGCAGATCGGGTTGTACAAAACCCAGCATGACAAGAGCGAACTGTTTATGATCCGTACAATATCAAAGTGTGTCCTACTCGAACGCGATCTATGGGATATGGTGCCCTATGAGGTAGTAAACGAATTCGTGCGCTGTGTGATTCAGAATACGGACAACATTTGTCACCAACCTCGCCAGAGTGACCAACCTGCCACGCTGCAATATAAGACGAAGAAGGCAAGTGCCAGAGTCATTACATATACCATGTATTAATGACATTTTAGAATGAGACCCGCCAAACAATGGTAATTCCAGTGGGGGCCTTCAGTTCACAGACATGGGCAACGTTTTTCCGACATTATCTACACACTGAAGATATGACTGATGTTGAGCGACGGAAAAGACCAAGATACCCAGTCGAAAATGGCCAACGTGGGCTGTTTGGTCTACATTTTGAAAAGCGCAAGCGATTGAATAACTGGCCAAGATCCATGAACTTTCAACACGAGTGTACAGTGACTTACCATGTCACGCTCCGATACTGGACGTTAGGATGGGTACATGACGTGCAGACGGGACTTCCAGACGAGTCGAACGCAGGTCACGCTGTCGCCGTCGATCCTGGTGTCCGAACGCCGCACACGTGGTATTCCCCCACAAAAGGTGCTGGTGAAATCGCTCCAAATGCTGTGAAACGCTTAGTCCGCCTTTGTCAGTGACTAGACAAGTTGATTTCTAAAAGAGACAGGCCTTCCCGACCCCGCCAGGAATTGACTAACCTACCACCAGGCAGATCGAACGGTGATGAAAAAGGATCAGTAAGCTAATTGGAATATACTTATAGTTAACCTACAATGATAATAGGGACCAACTTCACCAGGACAGCAAAGAAAGGCATTAAAGAAACTCAGAAGATTGAATAGAGCGATTGCAAAGGCGAGATATAAGATCGGTCGTCTGCAAGCAGAATACCACAGAAAAGCAGTCAATTTTCTGGTCAAGGAGTTCGATACAATTATCATCCCACCTTTCCGCGTCTCCACCATGATCCGACGGAGTGATCGAAGGATCACTCATAATACTGTAAGGCAAATGCTTGGGTGGGGCCATTACTAGTTCTTGCTCCTACTCAAAGCAAAAGGTAAGCATCGCAGCAAATACACGGGCATTGTAACATACTGTTTGTAGCCGAAATACGTGGAGTAGCGGTAATACTGCAAAATGAAGCGTACACGTCCAAGTCATGCACCTGCTGTGGACAAGTGAACCAGCAACTTGGGGGCAGCAAGACCTTCCGCTGCCCAGACTGTGGGCTTGTTTTAGACCGGGACCTTAATGGTGCCCGGAACATAATGCTTCGTGGAATTCTTGAAGGGAATGTAGACTTGTGATGTATATATTTTAGCAGTCTATCTTTTGCAATGAAGTTATTTCTAAGTCAGCTTATTGTATCATGACAGAGAAACTGACAACTATAGATGTATAGTTTACTTGGGTAGAAGTTAGATCAGGAACTGATACCTATATACATAGCTAAATTCCTCTCTTACGCGATTTGGGTCATAATACGGCTCTTACAGCTTTAGCTGAGATAGTTTTCAGTCAATAGCACAATCCATACGTTAAAGACAAAGTCGCATCTTAGATGGGCTCCAAGTTGATTCTACAGCATACATTTGCCTGCGATACTTGTCTGTGGATGTAAACGATGGTTCAAGGCCTTTTTCTTTTGAACATCGAAAGAACTGTTCGATCGCTTGTATTCATAGTTGAACGGCTGTTTCTGGAGCTCCTCTCAAGTTTAATACCATATAGGCGACAGGAAAACCAGCGCCATTTACATTTGCTATTACGCCAAATAGTTCACAATCTGCGCGATTGGTTTTATAGGTAGAATCAACGTGATATTCCACAACACTGGAAGAATTGCAGATAGTATCGAATAAGGGGGTGATAAACCCCAAAGCACGAACACCTTCACTGTTTATCCAATACACCTTTTTTATAACTCTGTTAGATCTTGACTAATACTTTTATAGCTCTCATTATCGACAGTAAAACTTGCGCTCATCCTACCATTCTACATACCTTGTGAAACCCATCATTAACATGTTGCTCTATAAGTCCTCCTGAAGGTACAAGCTGATCATCATGAAGCTGATAAGATCGCCTGAATTCATTGTTCCACCAATAGTACACCTGCGCTGAGGTGATATCACGACCAGGGAATTGAGCAACAACGTCTTGGTATAATGAATGTGTGTCCTGGTCATGGACACGCGAAGAGATATATTGGCGGATTTCCGTTGGCACAGATCGCGAAGTTTGTGGATCAGGCCTCGGATGGTAAATTTGATCACGAAACTCTAGGCGTATGTAATTATGCTCATAATCGATCAGACCACCGATCAACCCTCCGCAATCATATGTAGTGACGCAGTTACAAAAGCGTCTCCGCTGATCTCCTTGCTGTTGGTTTTGTGAACGTTTGTCCTGAGAGCACACAGCGTAGAACGTAACACCACGCTTTAGCTGAGGATCAGTGACATTTTTGATGTAATACTTATATCTGTCTCTATGGAGGTGACAATTCTCATCACAAGCTCTCTTTCAGTCAGGTCTGTCAGCTCACCAGAGAGACTGATAGCCCCTTTGAAGCAGATGAGATCATCATGAGGCTCTGATTCCATTGCTGGAGCCGTCAAAACAAAATGCTCGTGAAGCTCGTCTAGCGGAATGGTCCTTTCTAAAGGTACAGGATCACTCACTGCTGGGTACCTGTGCCTGCAATCTTCGCATGTTTTGTAGGGTCTTCTTTTACCAGAGAACTTGGAACTTTGCTTGTATGCCTTACAGCCCTTGCAAAACACCGTACCATCCGGATTGCTGGTCGAAATTGTAGCTATAATATTTGACATTCTCGCGGTTGATTGATAACAGGTGCAAAACAGTAGGGGCTGTTTTTTTTTTCATGGCGGCCAGCCACGTGATTACGGGTAAATGCTTTGCCCCCATGAAATTCTCGCAGGGGCAACTCCCCTTCACAAAAAAAAAGTTAACTCAAAATCACGGGTCACGTGAGCAGCTGGCGGACTGTATAAATCCGTGAATTTTGATAAACCGAAAATGCTCGTCTATCTGACGTACATGTCGCATGATTTCTTGCCCCGGACCGTCTCTGATGTCGTGTAACACATGTTCATCACTGAAGTAAATGTTATCTCACTCGTCTTCCAAACAGATTAGCTTGATACTATATCATTCCGAAGTGCTTGACAGGTCGTCCCAATGAATGACTAATCCTCCTCGGTCGTTGACTCTTTTCGCCGCTCCCACTGATTAATGATGCGGGGCAAGTCCTTTATCGACAAGCAAGAACACTTTTCGTGGATAAGATAACATCGACGTAAATCGATGTTGGTAATGGATGTGTCTCATTCGCTGCTCAAACAAATCTCATGCAATACAGCTTAACTGACGTGAAAATGACGCATATTCAATTGTTAACGCAAACTTGGCTCTCCATGGATGCAAATTTATTCTAGGGTAGCGTGAAAAAAAATTGTTTAAATAAAACAGTACATATCTACAATGCAGTATAAGGCAAACTTGATTTGTCTATAGGGAAAAGTAGCGGCACAGCCACTAATGCAGAAAATGGAAGGGAAAAAAACGAAGGTAAAGGAAGAGTGCATCTAGATGTCGCGAACAATGGTTTCAACAGGGGCACCTTCGTACACAATGCGGTAGACGGTGTTGAAGAGAGGGAATTCTGTGACCATGTTTCTGGCAACCAAGAATTCGTGGACTTCTTGAGCAGTCAATGTACCTTGGAGTTTCTGACCGTTCAACAATTCGGATTCAAGTTGTTCAATAGGCTTGCCAGTCTTGGCAAATGCTTCGGCCACCTTACGGTTACGTCCACCAGAGCAAGTAGTAATCAAATCGGCAACACCGCAGGATTCGAAAAAGGTATCGTTCTTGACCATATCACCAAAGAAGGTCTGGCCAAACTTGCGCATCTCCATCAAACCAAGACGAATAATAGCAGCCTTGGTGTTGCTACCATAACCCAAACCATCCGAGAAACCTGCACCAACAGCCACAACGTTCTTCAATGCACCGCACAATTGAACACCCACATGGTCCTGAATCACGTTGATACGGAAGTAGTCTGTATGGAACACCTTGTGGAAAACGTTGCCATCTTCGATGTTGGCACAACCAATGGTCGATTCACAGAAGCTTTCACGAGCCACCTCATCTGCAATGTTGGCACCACTCAAAGCCGCACAAGGAATGTCGAGAATACGGGAGATTTCTTCGCTGAACAAGAACATACCCTCGGGTGTGATCTCAAGACCCTTGATCAAGGAGATAGCGCGAGCGTTGGGAGCAAGGTGACCCTTCATTTTCTCACAGATACCACGAACAAACTGGTGAGGCATAACGAAGACAATAAGAGAAGCACCCTTGCAAGCTTCCACGACGTCGGGAATAGCCACCACGTTGACAGGAAGCTTGATACCCTTCAAGTACTTGACATTTTCATGTTCACGGTTGATAATATCAGTCAACTTCTCTCCATTGACTTGTTCCTCGAAAACCCATTGACGAACGGTAGGAGCAAACAATTCAGGGTACTTCAGAACATTGTAACCGACAATTTTGGCAATAGCAGAACCCCTGCAAAAAAACAATCATAAAGTAAGTAAAAGAAATAAACAGTAAAGTTGATCTATTTGCTTACCAGTTACCGGATCCAATAATACAAACGTGTTCGAGAGACATGGTGTGATGTGATATGAATGGAGAAAAGAAAAGATACAAATAGGTGTTTTAAGTTGCCGCACTGAGTCTTTTATAGACTGAAAAACGTCGGATCACCTTGATCATGGCAAATGAAAAAAAATACTTATCTTCCTTTTCTGATCCGATTAAAACACCGGTGGCTGACATTATTTTAGATCCTATAAAAATTTTTTAGGTACAGATTAACCAGTGAGATAAGGACTCTGGTTGAGACAAATCATAAAGGGAAACCAACGTGTCATAGTAACTGGTTCATTTTATCGATAAAGGGAAAAAAAGGAAAAAAGCCATATAAATCCTTTGAAAAGTATGGAGAAGAAGGGAAGCGGATACCTGCAATCAAAATATTATCGCCGCCACCCTTCATCCCAAGATAGGCTTTCTGATTAGGGTCCTTAATTTTTACGGTGCTCTAAAAACATGGCTCGCACCCAAGTTACGTCATGAATCATACAACGTAAGTTGCTCCACTATCTATTATCTTCATCAATTATGTACATGATATCTTGTGTGTGACATACACTTTTACATACCATTTATAACATAAAATGGACGATTTGACACGATTTGACACGATTGGAACTAATTGTGCCTAATTTTCTTTTTTTAGGGTTATCGAGACCGGACGAAGCTCCATATCAGTTCCGCTCCTCCCGATCAATGGGTGACCATCGACAATTACGTCAATTTGCCCCCCCTCTCGCATTAGACTTAATTCAGTTTTTTCTGTCTGAGCGCTTTTGGGGGGAGGGGCTCCCGTCTCCACTCATCAAGCTCCGCCCTTAAGACATCCCATACCTTTCTATTTTAGGTCGTCACTCTTGTCTGGCCCGGTCTACTATCGATCCAATTCATTTGGATCGAAACCCTTCCTATGACATAACACGCTAGATCCCAAACACCTTGGCACCCGTCAATGGAACTCCGTTGTCCTTGACATCTCCATGGATGCATTGGCATGCTTACTGTGCCTACCATCCGTCCATGGTTGCTAAAGCAGCGGGTAGAAAAAGAAACATAAAAATAAAAAATAAAAAAGGCTGCAATCGCAAAAATAACAAAGACGTCATAGCAATGACATTGTGTTTCGCTTGTTGCATTGGATAGATAAAAAAAAAAGAGAGGAAACAAGGAAGAGGTATCCTGCGTGCTCTCTGTGCGGGCATGGAGAAATGAAGGACCGCTTCCCAAAAAGAGCAAATGGGCGGGTTTCCCACTGTCCTCTTTTCATGTCATGCCAGAACCAACCAAAGAACAAATACAAACTGTTTTCAAAAAGCTCAAGCAGAAGCGATACAACAAGGTAAAAAAGAAAGAATGTGTTTCGGATGCCAAGTAATTGGGAAGCAATAGGTCTGCTTTGATTGTAATTCAACAAATCCAACCTGGGCATCTGTAACCTTCGGCATTTACATTTGCACTGATTGTTCATCCGCACACCGTAATTTGGGCGTTCACATTAGTTTTGTCAGGTAAAGCCCAAGAATGAGAGAGACTGCGTTATAACTTATCTATGCTATAGATCGACCATCCTCGATGCTTGGACCTGGGATCAGCTACGATTGATGCACGTGGGAGGAAATCAAGCTGCGCGTGAATTTTTCGCAAAGCATGGTGGTGCATCTGCCAGTAAAGATGCGAGAACAAAGTATTCGAGCAAGGCCGGAAAACAATACAAAGAGTTGCTAGAAAAACGAGCGGCCGAGGATGCTGCTTTGTAAGGATTTTCTTTCGAAAAGAAGGAAGTTCTAAACGAACAAGATCTTTATTAGACACCCCACAACGGTAGTTATCGAGATGGACACAACGCCCGAACCGGTTGAAACGGTAGAACCAACTGAATCAGTTGAGCCAGTTCAGCCGGTTAGTACCCCATCATCCAACGTGGCCGAGGAGAAAGATGAAGAGCATTCGTCAAAACCAGAGCCGATAACGCCCGAACCGGCAGCCGTATCCTCTCCAGTAGCCCAACCAACGACCCAGGTACGACCAACCACGCGCGTTGGCACGCGTACCAACTTCGCCCGTCCTGTTCGTACACGTGGTACGAAATTGGGAATTAAAAAAGCACCCGTCAATTTCAATTTTGAGGAAGCGGAAGCCAAAGCAAAAGAAGAGAGTGAACGTCGATCGAAATTGGGGCCAGAAGAGATCGTCAAATCGTTGGAAGAAGAGGAACCGGAAAAAGATACACCAAGGCCTCTGTCCTCTCGACTCGCTTATCAACAAGATGTGAAGAAACAGGAAGAAGACTACGAAAAGCTGGGATTTGGGATGGCACGTATGGGTGTCCAGGACACAATGACCAAACGCAGCACGGTGGAAAAACAAGAAGAAGAGACTCAATCAGCACGGGAGAAGTTTGGCAATGCACGTGCCATCTCATCGGACCAGTACTTTGGAAGGAATGAATATGACCCTGCTGTCGCAGCCGCAGAAGCAAGCCGTCTATCTCAATTCCAAAATGCACGAGCTATTTCTTCTAATCAGTATTTTGGACGTGAAGACGACGACAATGATCTTCAACAGGCGACACAGAGCACAATTGGCGACTGGGATACTCTGCAAGATGCAGCCTCGGTCGTGGCACGTAAGTTCGTGGGCCAAGCAGCAGCCGACTTGGATGCCGTGAAAGATCTGGCAGAAAATGCAACGAGCAAGGTAAACAAAATAGCAGTAGTAGAAAAAAAAATGAGCAACTGAATATGCTTTCTTTTAGCTTCAGGATATGTTCCATGATCTTCAGGTGAGAAACCCACCGTGTAAGATGATGCCTGCTAACTTTTCTTTATCTCTTAGAATCGTTACAATTACTAAGGTTACTATGTGATATTTATATAAAGATTTGTCGCAACCAAGTGAGTAGTATCTTATAAGCCGGTTGTATATACATGATTGTCCCACTGTGGAGAGGATCTTAACAAATGTCATTGTATTTCCTGCTGATACAACCCGTTCGAGGAGAACTTGGAAAAGAATAGATGGAGTCACCATTTGTGGTCCCGTCCTTTTGCTAAGATGCTCTACGGACCGCGAAAATTTCACGGACACGAAATTAATCACCGGAATCTGCATTTGGCTGTAGTCCATCTCTAGGCACCCTAACAGGCGCGTAGGCCCAGCCCATTTTTCTTACGGGCTTGCGTCTGGTCCAACAGTGCGACCTACTCTATGTGCTTGAAGCACGCAGTTTAATTGCGCAGGTTATCCAACACCTATAGAATATAAAAAGCATAAGAAAGCAAACCAAACAAAGCGTTACAAAAAGATCATACCAAAGGACCAAGCAGCGTGTTAAGAAACGGGATTCGGTATTATTTTATAGACAGAGATGGGAAGATGACTATTGCAGTTGCTCAATCTTGACGTAACTAGTAAATTGATTGGCTGAGGACAGTGCTACTTTTGCAACGACGATGTTGCGTTTCATGGAAATTTAACAATACTGTTTATATAAACGGTGTACAATAAACCCCAACCACTGCAGATCTACAGCAAAATAGTGTTTGCACGCGTCGTATATGAAATCCAGTGGGATACAGCGACAGAACTTACAATTACTGCTAGTCACAACAGCTTCAGATGCATGAATTTGTCGCAGTGTACGTGGGACTGATCAGATAATCGAATGCTCAGTTCCTTGCTGCGCAATAATCTTAGGGCAAATGTAACAAAGATTTGTTGAGACATGTTGGGAGAGTGCAGAAACACAGGTCAGAGACCTTTTCAGATTCTGTCTTCAGATCTCTTAGGAACCATACCAAATCCGACCCGCGGTCCTTTGGGTCCATGCATTGCACGGTCGCATACCCACCGAACGACCCTAAACTTTACTCTATCTCGCCTACTTTTTGCAGATGTGCGAGACGGGGTGGATGTGGTATGATCCCAAGTGGTATGGTCCCTAAGAAAATACATTGCCATCCATCGATGGCGTCCGGCCACCGCACCTGGGTCGGTGAGGCCGGTTGTCGATTGAACGATGGCTTCCGTGGAGCGGCCACGTTTGGATTTGACAACTGCAGAGGATTTGAAGCCAAGATAGTTCGTGACAGAGGTCATGCAGCATAAACGGCAGAACAAAACGATAAATGATCTTGTATATGTAATGAAAAGTTGTCATCCTTACCGGGGATGTTAAAGAAGGAAACAGAGCCAAAGAATTTAAAAAAAGATTCATGCGTGCCTTTAAATACGGATCATTCTGTATGATAGCCGTTATTGTCTCGAGACATTTTTATTCCTTCCAATGGGATACCAAGAAGCCATCATTGAGGCATCTTAATGCAAAGGTCAGGTCATTCAGGCGCAAAGTGTTCCTTGGATTAAAGTAAAATGAACTACTTCCCTGCGCAAAAGGTCATCACTTCCCAACGCGAAATTATTCCATATGAATGTATGAGGATATCAAACTGACGCGAACGTTTATTCAAAATCCAGTAATTTTACTCTAGAAGCAGACGAAAGTTTTCGATGCTATTGACAACTTTCACTGCAGACGTCATAGTTCCAACAGCGTTCAGAACCGAAATAAGATTCCGCCTTGCTTTTCCTTTCTCACGCATCTTTCTCCACTACGGCCTCCTCATCAAAACAACTGCCTCGTAAGTGCATCGCTATCGCTGTTCATACTCGCCGCGAAACCATCCTAAAATACGCTTACATCTTTGTTAACGTTCAAATAGTCGTGAAATGCCGGAAACTCTTTGCAAAGGTCGAGGAGGATTTCTTTGCAGCTGCGTCTACGGACAGCAGAAAGCTTGTTCAACTTCTTAAAAGTGGGGTGGCGATGCCAACAGATGAACGATTGGCAGGCCTTCCTTTTGGCTTTACACACGTAGAGCAAAGACGTTATGAACCGAGGTTTTTGTTCTTGGACTTACCACAACCGTCCGCGACACAGAATCCTCCTAGTACAGCCGATCAAATTCTCAAGAAGATTGATAGACTAAGTAAGCCTTTGCTGTCATTGTTCGGTGTTTCTGGATGCGGGAAAAGGAGGACAGCGATTGAGATGCCACCATGGGAAGCGGTTACTGAACGTTCCTTCAGGTTCTTAAAAGACTAGGTTCCCTGTGTTCTATTTTCCATTAATAAAAAAAATAAATTTCGAGGAACCGCGTAACCCACAATAACCCATGGTGTCATCGAGGAACCTAGTTTTGTAGTAACCTCCAGGTACAAGATGTAACCACATACGTGTTTTTCAGTGGTATTCAGTAACCCGGCGTAACCAATTATACGTCATTCAGAAATGTCGAGGGGGCGTGAGGAACCCTCTGTATATAGGTGAAACAGCTAATTGGTTCTCATCATTGAATCATACGCCCTTCTATTAGCATTCCGATCTTAATAATAATGTTATTGTGCTATAAACATATCAGCTGCGAACAGTTCTACGCTTTTTTGAAACGCTTCCGGTGTTTTATATCACTCGTACACTCTTTCCGGGAAGTAAATTCGCCCAATGGCGAGAACAAATTCAGGTTGCACGAAAAATAAGTTCGCCTTGAGTGAAAATCAATTCGCCTGATGGCAAGAATAAGAGCAATGGTGTCAGAATAAGAAATATTATGGAAAGTATGAAAAAAAAAGGTGGCATCAATTCACTTTGATGGCACAGCCATTCTTGCTGCCATTCATTTGCCACCATCTCTGATTGACCATCCTCCCTCTCTCTCTTTTTTTTTCTTTTTTTAAGAAACCATTTGGCGACGTACGAAGTCAAATCTGTTATATTACACAAAGTGATCGCATGCATGTTCCAAATAAATCTGCTAAACCTTCGGTTAAATCACGATAGATTTTGTCAAAGTTTATAGAGAAATGACACACTACTCAATAAGAAAGTGAAGCGCGCGTCGCGGAAAAAAAATAGGCATACAAGTAGTACATTAACCCGCATATCCCAATTGATAATAAATGCAAGGGTTTCGCTTTTATTGACTAAAACCATCGACAACAGTACTCGACGAGAGTACAGAAGAAAAAAAAAGAGTGTCCAAGAAGCAGTGCTTGCTTGTCAGTCAGAATTGACGACCGGGGAAGTCAGTATCAATTTTATATGTTCAGAAATGGTTGTATCGCATTTACGCAAAGACCTTCATGAATCTACGAAAAAGAAAGTGAAGAATGGAGTGGCATAACCTGATGATAAAATGCGCTAACGGTGCGAAGTTCCATAGCGGCAATACCGATATGGATTTATCCCAACACACCTCACTTAGGACGCCAGCCAAGCTCGCTACCAATCCGGCCAGCAGAAACTACCAGACCGATGGATTCCTTTGTCATCATGGAAAAAAAATGAGAATTTCGTCGGGCACTCCCCTCGGGCACTCCTTCTCAAATATTTTAGTTGCTGCTGCAAAAATGTTTATTCAACTAGAAGGCCCTAAAACCGAGCTATTGAAGATGAATACATCCTCATTTTGAATACATTTATCAAGAGCTGATATTATCATACTTCTTCAACAGTTTTGGATCATTGGTGTTACAGCTTTCTAATTCCTTCTATGCTCTCTTGAGCTTCCAGTAGTTCAAACGCTTATATCTCTCTGGCGCTCACAATATCAAATACTCTCATAGCCATGTACCCTGACTCTCCATGTACCTAGTTTATCTATTGATGTTGCAGCGATTGCTAGTGAGATATTTGAAGAGTGTGCGATGATACAGACAGGTAGGAATCCTTTGAGGCTCTCGTTTATTGTGAGTTAAAGATGGATAGAAACAGGGTTTCTCTGTACACTGCTCTTAACTAACTGACAGAGTTACAATACACTTGATCATTAAAGACGACAGCTAGAATATTTGAGGAGGAGTGCCCGAGGGGAGTGCCTGACGAAATTCTCGAAAAAAATTGCCGGCGGTGACGAGAAAGAAAGTTCAAATAGGAGTGATGTCACCCTCCGTGACTGCCTCGTGCCGGTGGTTCGACCGTAAGTACTGTAGGTCGTGTCTGAGATATAATCTATCGCTGTGTCAATATAATAGACATGATCTCCGATCATATAAATAGGGCCATAGCTAGTAATTAGTTCCTGGTCTACATTTCTACCGAAATAAACGACACCCTTCAGTCTCACTGTACTTATCAGTTCCAGGCACGACACAACACCGTACACGGTCGCACATGGAAAGACGTAGTGCTGCGTAGCTTGGTGTATGCTTTCCACGACATCGTCTTATCAGAAACATCTGTAACTACTACGCTGGATGGGCCTATTGATGGGCTTCTGAAACAACCGACCGAGATTGTTGCAAAAGAGTACTCACCAATGCTTGCGACAGACAGTAGAAGTATGGCGTTGGGAGAGTTTCTGGCGGCTCATGTCAAGGACAGTTCACTCAAAGACGGTCAGCCGATTCCTCCTTTTTATCTTCTTGACGAAAATACCTCAGGTTACGATATCGTGTTTGTTCTCCATTTCACCTACAACGGCTATTGCCCAGTATTCGTTCGACTTAAGAGCGATCTACCATGCATAAGCTACAAAGCGAGGCTTTATTCGATACAATTGAATTCGATGAAACGCAAGAACATTTTAATGAGACGCTACTCCAGGAGTTCTGTACTGTGACACCTAAAAGATACATAGTGGTCACTATTGATAACCTGACAGAGTGGGAATATTCTGAGGAAGATGAGGAGGATTCTGTCGAACATAGCGAACAAGTTCCTCAAGCACAAAACACGCAAAGGTTTCAACCCATTTCGCTTCTGATCGACAGCACAAACATGCATGATATCTTCACCCAAAATCACATGGCTGCTCTGGAGAAACTACGATGCATCATCAGAAGGATGAAAGGAATTGTTGATAAGCGTAAAACAAAGAAAGCAAGGAAAGCGACCAGTGATAGAAGTGATATTTCCATCACGGGCACTCCAGCGTCAACCTCCAAGTGACCTTTTCCGTGTAATAAACTTTGCCTACCATTGTATTAGGTTTCATCTCTTTCCCCTTCTTTTGCGCGCACTTGTGTACACATTACGTGAAAATGATAATTTTATAAGAGCAATAAAGTAGCTTTCTTCTTTGCACATATATCGCTTCAGTTGTTAGATGATACAATCTTCTGAGCTTTTCACAGTAAATCAACATATATGTCTTGTCATATGGAGGGAAATCATGCGGGAAATCGTGATACTGTCTGAGCTCATCCCAGAGCACAAACACAGAAAGATATTGGTGAGCATATAGCATGTTAGCAAGTATGCATGGGTCTTAGTGGCTGGCGCTCATTCGAACATTTCTCTCATGCGAACGGATACAAATGTGGAGAATGGCAGTGTGCATAATAGCTTGGTCGTTTTCATTGAATTTTTTTTCTTTCTACCAAACCGACAAGCTTGCTGCTTTCATATGAAGAACAGAAAGCGCCTTTATAGATATATTGCATTTCATATGACATGGATACCGCATATGTAAACAATGTAAAGTCGATGCATCGGAAGGGTAAGGTATATGGATTCCCATTGGGATGTCAGAGCAGTCAAGCCATGGTTGCAGCAAACTGTTTGATGATCGGCAGGCATGAAAATGAGGTTAGGCTATTGCTAACATCCAAGAAAATGTGACAACTGCTAACGGTAACGTGGAGTATTGCTGTGGTGTTGATGTATTTAAATAATTTGGCAAGACCATGTAAATGCGGGAGAGTATACTAAAAAAGACAGGCTAGGAAGAGATGTACTGCAGGATATACTCAAAAGGATCTTAGAGAAGAAAACATACTGATGCACTGCACGAAGACATTGCATGTAAGTAAACAACGAGCTTGCATAAATGTGGGTCTCCCATAATTACAGCCATTCCTCACGGGTTATCGGAATTCTTGACGATGAATTGCCACAATTGCCATGCATGTCCACGTTATGACAGAGGCATTCAATAAACACGATAGCATTAAATGGCTAGCCTCTAATAAACTGGGGGATAAAGGATGGAAACCAGCATGTATCCCGTCCGGTACATTCTCAGTAAGTCCAACGACCGTACCTTTTACACAACGAGGTCTGCAGTTCATCTCAGGATAAACCAATCTTCGGGTCAAGGGCTAGAATATGGGAATACTGGATGAGAAGAGAGACCCATCCCATTGGCCAAGGGTTCAAATGTGCCTCCTTCAATGAGACACAAAGATTGACATTATGCAGAAAGAGAACGAAAATTCTGGAGTGAGATCTGTCTGGTAGCTGCAAATCCACGGTTTTCGATTGGAAGAATCGTCATTTATGAACCCCCTTCGTTTGGATCTCCCGAAATGGCCAAAGTGCTACGTGACCAATCTGTGCACTCAATTACACCGGTGGCAAACAAATATTCCTATCCATCGTGGCATCTTGCAGAAATGCGGTGGAATAGATCCTTCGAGAAGCGCGGCAATAGAAACGTCAAGATCGTCATCCATGTTGTAGCAATACTGGATTGTGGATAAATAAGATTTAGAGATGAAGAGAGGAATGTCCGTCCAGAAGTGTTTAAAGCGTACGAATTCCATAAATATTTCTGTACAAAAAGAATTGGACATTTCTTTTTCAGATTTGATAGACGTTACTGATACAGATGACATAATCTCTTAACGTTTCATAATGTGGTAATGTGACAATGTGATTGAAATCGAGTGTTAAGGTGGACACGAGACCATTATAGCACGTTCAACGATCGTTTGACCTGTACATTGCTGCAAGCTTGACAGGCGTTCATAGCTGGGCAACAAAGGTCTTTAGCCGACAAATTCACATCAATCTGATAGAATGGTTCTATTTCGATCAGAGGGACTGATGAAAAGCATGTCGGGAAGACATGTGCTTTCTACAAAGGCTCGGTTGTCCATGTATTGCGATTCCAAGCGGAAACATTATTATTAGGATCTAAATGGATCGATTTTATGCGCCAAAAACCAGTTGCAGAGAGATCAAAGTATAGCTAAGCTTGTGTTACAATACAACAACATAATGGGGGCCAAGAGGTTGTTTAGTGGAGAACAACAAGTAAAAAACAGTGGGCACAATTAGTACCTTTAATTAGGCTGATTAGTAATAATAATATATAGTAGCGATGCAAAAAATTATTTTTCAGAAAAAAAGAAAGGACGTTAACTGTTCATGATGTGATAAATGAGGTAACCTGGCAGTCCCCAGACGCCAAATCCCATTGCTTTCGCCATTTTGGCAAAGCCTTCAGTTTCCACCTGATGTTGAAAAGGGTATGGAGGGAAGTTGGCGCCTTCGCGATGGACATTAGCTTTGACGAGTGTAAAGGTGGCGCCCTAAGAAAATAAAGAATTTAGAAAATGACCAACACATTGCTTTATATATCTAAATCTATTTTCGAGAGCCACTACTACTACTACTTACCACACCATCCAATTCTACTTTCTGAAACTGTCCCAAGTGGGTAGGCATGTCGACCATAAGCAGGCGTTCAGTCAGAAACTCGTAATAACCTAACCCTTGTGTGAACAAAGAGTAACTAAAAGAAAGAGCCCTGCTTACCTTCCAATAGCACATGTTCCTAGAATAAAAACAAACAAGAAATACTTCATCAGTATGTTTGTATCTTTCCGCTTCAGACAACAGCTTACGGGGTCCAAATCTTTTTGAATAGCCAAAGATTTCTCCGTTTCTTGCCAATTATTCTTGTCATAACCCCAAAAGGAACCGTCTTCCGTTTCGCGCAAACAGTTAGGGACGACAATATCGACATCAACACTTTGCAAGTCTTCCAGAATGGTGGCGGGGTATTCGACAACGTCAACGTCAAGCCATAGGACCCATGCATGTTCCTCACGCAAGGCTGTTGTTAGCAAGTAGTTACGCGAACGAGCCATGTAGGAGCGACGGAGAGGTTGTAGTTCAAACTTGTGGCGTTGGTCTTCTGGTAGTTCAAAGTGAAAATCCTTTTCATAAATAGTAATCTGGTTGTAACGCCTCTTTGAGCTCCGGCGATTTAAAAATTCATCGGCCTTTGCGCGGAGAAGTTCCACTGTGTTGTCCGTTGTGTCCGAGACAAGGAATGCGATGGAGATGAGATGTTTTGGATACGTCATTCGGTCGATGAGTTCAAAATAACGGGCTAAGTAAGGTGCAGCATTTTTTAAAGGTGTCAAAATAAGAACTTGCTCCTGCTTCTTCTTGCCATTGGCTGTTGCTTCCAAATCATTGAGATTCACAAACGTCGGTAAACCGGAATTGCTTTGACTAGAAGAGAATGCAACAGCTTCATTGAAAGTCCGAATGTGCCCGTTGCTGTTGCTACAGGAGCTGAGACCGATCGATGTCCGAGAAAACGTAAGGAGAGAAAGAACGATAAAAGATAAAATAGATAGAAGGATGACAGCCAATCGTTTGTTGCCTCGAACTGGGGCATAGATGGCCGATTTATCCGAAGGAAGTGATATCATATTTTTTTTTTGCTTCTCTTCAATCACTTAAAGAGAAAGAGAGAGAGAAAGAGAAAAAAGAAGGAAAAAGGAAGGGAAAAAAAAAGAGGAAGAAGGAGCTTAAAATGGAAGCTGACCACCTGGGGCCCTTTGGCGATCTTCACGTTGATTGGTCACGAGAAAAAAAGTCTGTTTAATTCGCTGGCATTGGACAATCTCGACGCACTTGCGCCTTAAACAATTGAGACTGCGGTTCTGGTATCCTTCCAACTTCTTCCTCTCCCATTTTTACATCAACCCCTCGATCACTTGTGTAATACTGATCCTTGATAGGCTGTAATAAAACGTTCAGCTTTGGTGTAATCACCAGGATATTGTTTGTTGGGATCGTTAACCAATCCGCCTTCTCAAATGTCAAGGGTTCTAAGAAGCATTTTGATGTCACTCCAACTTCTCAATTTCTTCTTCTTTTTGTCTTACCGCTTGCAACTACCACCATATCCTCTCTCCGATCAGCTTTTACCATCCGGTAATGACCTGGACGATAGCATTCAAATCGTGTGCCTGATGAAAAATACAATGATGCTGCCTCTTCTGTCTTGCTGTTTGTGTATCTCACACATACGACGGATGCACCATCCGTCACTGCGAAATTTAATAAAGACGGCTAAAAGTTTCGTATAAGTAATGTTATCTCTTTTCTTTTCCTTTCTTTACCTCTTTAATACCCGCTTCTTCTGCCCATGCATTCAATTGCGCAATGGTTTGTATCATAGCATGCCTTAATTCCTGATGTTCAAATTTATCGGCATTTGGATCCGACAGCTAAAAAAAAATAGACTTTTTAGTCACTTACATATGCCAACGTACTGACAACTTACAAAACTTAAAAACAGTGCAAAAGCCCACTCGGAATCTGTATTACCCTGAACAAACAAAAACAACTCGTCTGGCAACGTTGATTGCAGTTTACGCTTGATCTAAAGGGATGCATATCGTTAAATCTTATTTTATATCATCGTTACCTACTTTATCAAATTGCGCGATACCCCCGTTATGCATCCACATGATCCGTCCATAACTAATTGGATTCCGTCGTTTTCAGTGTTGCCGAAAAGCTGAAAACCCGTCTATTGCACACTTACTGCCATGGATGGCAATTTGCCTCCGTCACAGCCCCAGATGTACTCGCCCGAACGTGTGCAAATACCAATGGACTCTTAATCTTTTCTGCTAATCGTACCAGGTTTGTATTGTTCCATGCAGGCGTGACAGAAGTGAAAATGCAAGGCGTGATCCGACTCTCCTTGTCCGGCTCGCTATCATACCAACCAACACCAAAGCCATCACCTTGCATTTTTTTTCTTATTACCAGCACAAGCAACAGCATGCTCTCTTACCATTCAATGGTCGACGATGGTCAAGACGTAGCTTGGAATCAAACGATTGGTTGATAATGGAATGCGCCGGATTGGTCAATAACTGCAACAATGTTTAGCTCTAAACCATCTCACTCCATTACTGCCCACTTACATGCGCTAACAGAATAGGTTGCTTTCCTTTGTACAGTAAGAGTCGGCACATATCTTCTTTTTTTTGTCAAGTTGCACAACGAAAAAGCACAAGGGGTTTGGAAGCCAAAAAAAAACCTTTTGGAGTCGCTGGTCATCACGTGGCTTCGTTGCTGCTGGTTTCTTAGTTGACAAAAAAAAATCAGGGCATCAATATCTCTTTTTACGTATCATGAAAGTTACAAATAGTCATGATGGTCTGTTTCGGTATCTCATCTGATGGGGCGTTACCCAGTTTTCTCCTTAATGATTACGTCGTTTGATCGTATTTTTCGTCATATTTCCTTTTTTGAAAAAGATAACCCGGATCGATGCAGTTGATTTCGAAGATGACTCGCTACATATGTGACAACATGTGTTGATGAGCCATTGGTTGCTCTACAACAAGTTGATCATTCATCCAATTTTTAGTCATGAAAACATTTACATTGCAAAGGATGCATGCTTATAACCTTTTAGGAAATTTCTGTTACTGCCTCCGGTTATACTGACAGCTTTCCGCCTGAAAAGACGTCTCATGGTGTGATATCTTTTCAGATCGATGCTATCCCCTCCGGAAGAAAATATAATGCCCATTTCTTGCTTTAACTTTCGCCATCTGTCATCGCTCTGGTCAAGTGTATGTCCCTGGTCACCCAAAACAGCATAAGAATTGGACAACCTCAATCAACACTTAGATCCATCATACTCAGTCATACCGATATCAAGCGACATGGCATTGTATACGATCGTCAGAGCGAACTTGGGTTCTACCGATGGGAGTCACTAGGGGCACGCTAAGCTTGGGATGCTCTGTCTTGAGATCTGAGTAGATATCACAACCAATGCTGCCCTATGTTTTAGACACCAATTTAGTAAATTACCAGCTATCTTATATATTAGCGTTGTAGCGCAGATTTCCTAGGATAAAGTACCTTAAATAGTGTCCTAGTGCGGCACCTTAATAATAAAGCATGCCATGGTTGCGTATTTGGTAGGGTTGCTTCATAACAGAATGTCCTGCAGTTGAATATTTCGTAGTAAAACTTTATCACAGGTCCTAGGGCCATAGCTGTTACACAAAGCAGATTAACTTAGAACCCTAAACTCTACCCTAGACTTTGGTTTTACTAAAACACTTTATGTTAATGTGGCTGAGTTATAACGCATAATACGGGGATTCAGCTATAGCTTGTAAGAAACTTGTGTTCTACAGTAGTCCACAACTGTGTGACATCTATGGTCCCTAAGTGAAGAATCAGGAAGATAGCGAAAACACAAGAGACAAGAGAAGTCAGCGAGACTTAGATGATCCTTTATTGAGTAGAAACGTTCCTCCTTTTATAACAAAGCCATCCATAGAACCAGATAGATCGGACTATATTCCATGATTGTATAGATGTCTATGTATCTAAGATATAGCCGTCGTCTGTGTTGGATCTTTCTTAATGCAGTGTTCATGGAGGACAGATCGAGAGCGGATCGTAGAAAACTCAGTGAAAGGCGTTGTATAAAGAAATCCTGAATAAGAGTTAATATGGAAGTGATTCAAAGTCCACAGTCTGTGCTCTAGATAATTTCGAAGTAGAAACAGAATCTCTTTATGGTACTGTATTGATCATTGGCTAGCAATGTCTCTGACAGTGAATGAAGGATGTTGGAATACAACGCTAAGGAAATTAATGGCGAAAAATTACTCGAGCTCTTATCCAAAGAGCATCTGTACCTTCGCCTTGAGGGCCAGCTTCATTAAAGGGAAACCGCTCTCGTATTCGCTCATAATTCCTTGGAAACTCGTATATGCAGCTGCGAAGCAGTGTGCATACGTAGCCGTTAACTTAGAGAAGTGAGAACCAGGAAACAATTAATACAGTAGCCGCTCGGTTAAGGAATACTGTTGGTCAGGATATTTTTCATTCTTATATCGAATATATTCCACAAGTGAAAAGTCGTACAAATTACTAATTTGAACAGTGCTAGAATTTTGAAACTCCAGCGAGCTACTGGCGAACCAGACAAGTGCTATGTAGAGCGTAGTCCTAAAACGCGTGCTATCACATTCAGACGCATTGGGACACGCCTGAAAAGATTGGATTTTTTTTTTGCAGTTTAATTCTTATACTACCATTGAAAAAATGTCAAAATCACTGAAAACTTTGCGCGAGGCTCATGCAAACAACCTGAATGAGGCTAATAGGTAACAAGAAGTCGAGCCAGATAACATCCATATGGAAGTATATAGAGACAATCCTGTTGACAACATCATGGAACCTGAGAACGCAGAGAACGAGTATGACAAAAACAATGATCCAAAGTCGTCATCAGAAATGAATAATCTTCATTTACCAATGGTGGAGAAAATCAGCATCCTCAAACAACCCCGGACAATCGTAGCTATGCACTATGACGGAGATGGATAATTAGACTTTTATGATACTCGAAGCAAGAACCAGCTCCTTTACAAGCTGAATATCAGCAAATGTTAAAACAAACTACAATAAACTACGATTGTTATCCGCTCGATAAGGGAATATTTATTGAAAAAATTATTCGTCATTCTACAACTGAATTTTGGAATAATTTACTGCTTACCAAAATGGTTGCCAAAATCATTATTCCACAAGTGAACATATTCCTTAAGTGAGTATTCCTTAACCGAGCGGCTACCGTATTCGTTTTCTTAACTTGTTTGGTGCAGGCACACCGCTTTTAACGCTCGGGCTACGTGTATCTTCTGTAATAGCACGGCCCGTGGCCAACGTCGCTATTAACTTACGAAGATCGGATTCGTAGAATGGTGAGTACCGTTTTCTTAATGATAAAAACGTAGGGATCCTGGATCTAGGGTCCCGTCCTTTTATATGAACGCGTCTGTATGCGGAGAGCAAATATATACAAATGGTATTGAATACAATATCGTCGCTAACTATGAGCCAATCCGCATACAAGGTCATGAAGACCTATCTGTAGCACCGCTACATCTTCCTTCCTTCCTTCTCCATTGCCCGTATAAGCATATCTTTCATGGTCTTTGGACAAAGCAGCTGCGATTTGATCACCTCCTTCTGGCCAATTCCTGCATCATCAACTTTGCCACATTCTGACGAGCCATCTCAATTCCATCTTTATGAAGTATGAGATCTGGCCTGATAGGGCGGATCTTGTCTGGAACAGAAGCCATGTCATTTACGGATCTGCTTCCGTTCACGCGTGCTAGTGTTGCTTGGCAGCCTTGGTTCCTTCCACAGCTGTAAGTACACAAATGGAGGATTCAAGTAGACGTTTGCACTCTACCTTCTAGCCTCTATATGAAGATTATCAAAACACTCATCAAAAAGGCTCCGCGCTCGGGCAAGCAAATCCATTTCGAAGCCAGTGATCGCTAAACGTTCAACAATACCCTGTCTGTACATCGACAAAGTATCCAATGCAGTTTTCTGGATCCAGTCTAGACCACACTGTTCACTGGGATTGAAGGGGCCAATTTTCTTTACAACTTCCCACAGCATCTCAATTGCATTGCCGCTAGTTTCTTTGCTTGCTTGCTTCGTTGGGCTTATGGAATACTTCCTGTGTTTCTTCTGCTAGACGGGGCGGCGAGGGATTCCCCATTCATCGTCATAAAACACATCCATTGCAGGACCGTCGACAGAAAGCACGAAAGGATGCACCGGACTAGATAGTCTAAGTGCCAGCCAGCCATTCGCGATCCCGTGAGCACCTGCTGTTCGTAATCGCAGGCTAAGCCAAACTGGGTGTACGCGGACTGTCGCGGACGTTGCGTTCAATGGCTCGACACGAGCGTCTTGTATTATTCTTTGGTCTTCCTTCTCTTGGTTTAGAAGCGGGAGAGCCATGCTTATTAGCGTGTTCTTCAATAATATGCGCAGTCGATTCGCCAAGTCCTTTGGCCTTGGCAATAGCACCCTCGCACGCTCCGCCTTCAGCTATGCTTGCGAGTACTATCGGAAATATCCGCAAATGGCATAAAAATGACTTCATAAGTAGTAAGAACGTTGCGGAGTTTGCACTACCGTCCACAGACTTGCTGCTTTGGAGTGTACAGTAACATGCTCACCTTCTCCAGTCATAGCTTTCACAGTAGATAAATCTGTAGATTATGCGTGTATTATAGAGGTCCCACCAAGACAACGGGGATAATACCAGGCGGTGGCCGTTATGTCCAGGGCGGATTCAAACCATTCACCAAGCGGCATCGTCCACAAAGCTGCTCAATGACATGCGCTAAACGTTTAGGAAACTTGTAGTAGTGGTAGTAGTATTATCTTCCTCTAGCTATTAATGAGGTGAATAAGCCAACAACACGGTCAATACAACATATGTATATATATAACTGAACTGCTTCACATTCTCCGTGAATCATTATTGATTTCGTCGAGACCAAGCTTAGATAGCGTATCCTTGCTTATCATGGCAGCCATGCAAACACTTTGGAAATGAGAGATATCTCTTCCTGGTATCTCACGATAGACAGCTAAAAGATCCTTAACGATAAAGTCGCGAAAATCACCAGATATGCAAGTTAAGTGATATTCATAGAGGCAGGCGCCTCGAGCACCCGTGAGGGTATGCGATTTACATTTATTTTCTACGTACAGTTTCCACCTTGCCTAGAATTTCGATAATATCCTTGAAATTGTCTGTTGCTAGTTCTTGTCGTGCTTCATCTTCCAAGTTGGGTTTTGCCATCCACAGCATAGCCTGTGTCGTCAGTAAACAGAGACATCCTTCAATCACGTCCTGCATGTTTCGGATCTTATCACTGCTGGCTTCTTGCGTCTGCCAGTGTTTGATCATGTTCATTCCTGAATTCATACATTCGATCAGCGTGCCGAACGAGGCCGGTTCGCCTACTGCCACATGCAGTGTAGGACAGATGATGGTATTGCCAAACGGCCATGAGGACTCGGGTTTGTTGAGCATGTCGACTGCATTGGTGAGAAGAATCAAGGTGGATAGAATGTTGCGCATAATCCTAACAATTTGCTGGATGATTCGTTGCATGAGTTGACTGGTCTTTTGATCGTTGACATCGTCAAAGGTTTGTGCCAAATGTTCCTCCACATTGTCGATCGGATACAACTGAGCTTGCATATGCGCAGGATGGGTGAAGAAATAAAGGTAGCGTTGTAGCAAGGACAAGGTGTAATCCTTGTAGCAAACGAAGATGTTGGAAGCGTAGTGAAGTGTTCGGTTCATGTGTTTCGCCAACCCAAACAGAATCATGCTGACACGCTCAATCTCTTCCAAAAGCGCAGAAGATAGCGATTCGGAAGGTGTGAGTCCCAGAATAGGGTCACTGGCTCCGTTCGCGTTGGTAAAAGCTTTGTCGATCTGGGGACCATAGATTTGCAAAAAGACAACCGTACTACTAAGCACCTTGTCGGAATTGCCCAGCGTTCGCATCAAGTTGTTCACAACAGCCATCATTTGACACCAAATCAAATGCAATGGGTTGCGCTCTACATAAGCCGGGCCGACATTGCTTCCATCACCAAACCGGATAAACAGCTCCAGTCGACCTTGTTGCGCCACCGACGTGAGTGGATTATTGGAGAACAAATCAAAGAGGCCTTTTTGCGTGAGTGCCTCCGCCGCTGCAGGTATATTTGATAGTGAAATCAAGAAGTAGAGAGCCGTTTCAGCGTATGGAGAAATATCAAAGCCATGCGCATTCGCTTGGTTCATTTTGCTATCGTGATAAGAGAGATAAGCCAACGTAAAACCTCAGGCAAGCGCATCATCTTCTTTACCTTTGAACTTCCGAGACAACCATGCCAATGCCACCGTATAACAAGTTCAGTAAGGATCCTAATGTATCGTGACGAGCAAACGTAGATAGCCACATGGTATGTGGAAGCATGTAAATAGGATTAACCATTTCTTCCAAGAGACTGATGGTCACCGTCAGATCCTTCATACATTCCTCGGCTAACTCATCGGAAGCTGTCCCGTAAGCTGATGCCTTCAAGACCAACACCTGGAAACTTTCGCATGTAACGTCTAACAAATGCGAAAGGCATTCGATCAAGCCTGTCGAGTCGACATTCATCATCAAATCCGCCTTCTTCCCGTAGATACCGCGCAACGTGTGCAATGTCAACATCACCGCTTCAAGCAGAGGTCGGTGAAACGTAACACCTGATCGGTTAAAGACACTACCCATGATGCAAAAGTTTTCGCGCTTCAACAGTTCACTCAGCTTGACCAACAGTTGGAATGCTCTTTCGATGTACTGTCGCTTGAGATTCTTGTCATTTCCCAGCAAAACGCTGCGGTTGGAATGGATCCAATCTTCTGTCAAACTTCGTACAAAGTGAATAAGAATACTGTACACCGTCAATGCAACGCCGTCTTCACGTTTATCGGATGCTGCCTGTTGAATGACACCCATCAAAAAGTCGTACAGCACAGTGTCTCCAGGCTTGCTGGCCCACATGAAATCCCCCACATGTCCTGAACACACTTCCATAAATGTCTTGAATGATTTCAGTAACATGAGCTCGGAATCAACCACGGATACGTTGTGGTTTGCGAGACACACATCGGTGAGGAGTTTACGTGCTGCTTTCTTCACTTCCCGAACAGCAATCACTTCGGGTGTCACAATGACATCTTCTCGGTCAACCACATTGTACTTTGCTGACACGTCCTTGTAGAGCGATCGCGTACGCGACTCGGTTACCCGCAAGTCATACATGTACGAATCACCGTACTGTCGATCTTCGCCATCCGTATCATCGTCGCCAGATCCAATGGGAGGCAGTTTGTACAGCAAACGCGAACCATCCGTTACACCAATAATGCCCAAAAGCATCTGTGCATTCTGATGAACAGCTGCTGTGATAGTATTGTCGAAGCTGTTTTTGATAAACGCGTTCCTCACAAATGTCATCTTGCTAGGTTCATTGATCTTGGAAAGTAAGCTCTTGAGACCTGCAGGAAGCTTGTCGCTGACTTTGGAATTCGTCGTGCTGCCGCCAGCGATGTCAGATCCTGCCGTCAAATGCACCTCGTACGACATAACCTTCATCACAAATGCCTTGCTGAGATTACTGCAACATAAGCGGCGGATCTTCTTGTTGCGCGCAGAGAGCTGTGGGTTGAAAATACCAGGAGCAACATCGTCTGACATTGCATCGTCACACTCTGTCTCGGTCGTCAAAGATACTTCCACATCGCTTGGGTTGAGAAGAATCTCTTCCAGGGCATGCCACAGCGCGTTGTCGCTACGTGTACGTTGGACAATAGCGTAATGATCGAAAGCAGTCTTCCAAAAGGTCGCCAAAAACCGCAGAATGTTGGACAGGACAGTCGGCTTGTCAACAGAGAGCATTTGCCAGTGACTGAGAATATCAACAGCTGCGCGGACAGCTGACTCGGTAGAATCACCCGCAGCGATAGTTGCTGCGCTCGTGCTAGCGCCCTTCTTCTCCTCCTGCAACAGCTTGACAGCTGATTTTGGACTGGGCATAATGTAATCGCCACATTCAAGGAATAAGATCGCAAGGCTAGGTTGCGACTCGAGGAACGCCGTAATCATGTTCCATACGGAAGCCAATAGACGCTCGCTCTGAGAATGATCCTTTGCCACTTCCAGATAGCTTCGAATAATATCTTGGGCCTGATCAGTGCTACCGAGGTACTGCACAAAGTTGGGAACAGTTTTCCAAGTCGAGACAGCACGGCAAAGCAGGGTAGCAATGTTGGTAGCGAGAATACGCAGCTCAATGCTATGTTGATAGGAAATATGTTTCATAACACGTAGTAGGAAGTCGGGTCGGTTGGTTCCCGTTGTTCGTTCCAACATCAGTCGTTCGAGAGTGCTTTCGCGTGATGCTGGTTTTTCTTCAATAATCTCGAGTCTTCGTTTTAGCAACATCTTGATGAATACAAACGTGAGTTTGGTCAACTCTTCGGCACGGATTGCCTCCTTTGCTCGGTTGTTGTGGTAGAAATTGTTCGCAATGGTAGCGCCATCAGCCACCATGTTCAGCAAAGGCGATATGTGGTATGCTCCGCCATCGTACAAGAAGTTGTTCAAAATACCATCCCGAATGCTGTTAAGCGAAAGGCCTCCTTTGCTATCCGCTTCACCTCCTTTGAAATAACGCACCACTTCAATAAAGATCGACAACACCTTTGTTCCAATCGTGAACCGTTCTGAGATCTTCTTGTATCGCCATCCAGAGTAGGAGGGATACACATCCAACATCAAGTAATGCAAGCAGAAATAAAGCACTTCGATATGGTGTTGACGATTGGGTACAAGCTGATCATCCATCCACCAACAACGCTGAACATCACGCACGAGCGCCATCACAAAGTCCAAGAAAGCCAGCAGCAGTGTGTATTGTCCGGTTGTACATTCTACCTTGGCTACAATTTGCTGAATCTGAGATGCTGAGCTGGACGCGACCGATGAGACTGTGCTACGCAAAGAAAGAGGATGGTTTGCGGTAGTGCGTGGTAAAATCGGCAGGGTCTGCAGTAATTCCCACACTTCACTTCGATAGAATGGAAGCAATGAAGTCAAACATTGCAATGCTGCAGTCATTGTGTCGATAGGAAGTGAGCGCATCGAACTGCATCGGATAAGCGTTTCGGAAAGCAACGAGATCAGTACAGGAGGACGTTGTGATGCGCCATCGCTTTTCTTCAATCCACTAGAAACTTCCTCAACATGTTCCACTAACTGAGGAACTAACGAGGGATTAGCGTGCAGCAATTTCCGGATAAGGTTCAGAATACTGTTGACAACATCCAAGTTACGACCGGAAAGATGATCTTCAACATCTTCAACATCCACAGCATTCGACGATGACGACGACGACGACGACGAATCTTGATTACAAAAGCCTGCCAAGACGGACATCAAAAGGTGCCAGCTCGAGCGCTCAACAGACCATTGAACCACGGGCACACCTTCGCCTCCAGAAACAAGCAATCCTTTCTTGCCAGCAGGGATCACTACACCGTCGATGAGTTTTTGCTCGCTCGTCACTCGGATCGGCTGATCTGCATAGGCAACGACGACCTCGTTCTCTTCTGCAACTGTCAACTTGATCGTATCTTTCACTGCAACAGTCAAGGCGGAAAGGGATTGCAAGTAGTCGAACACTGATTTGGTTGAGGTTTCCGAAAGATCATCTCCATTTTGTCCACCCGTTAGTGAAGCGAGAAGCCGGGTCAGATCCAAAAAGTTGACAGGGAATCTGCCGGTAGCGGTGGCCAGCAAAGTAAATAACCCATCTTTGCCATAATATTCCGTCCAGAATGTTTCGCATAATTCTGCTTCATTGTCGAATAGCGAGCAGACACAGTCCACCAAACTTGAGTAACTGTGTGACGGTATGTAGGCTGGATGCGTGGTAGACAAGAACCCGTGCAGCAGTTCGTTCAAGACAGATCGATACAGAAAGTTGTTAGGCTCATCTTCATCACAAATGCGACTCTGAATGATGCTGTTCATACGATTAAACACGTCTAGTTTGAGAGACCGACCAGCGTACAATCGGTAAACATGCGGCGCTTGCTTGATAGAGGGTATTCGGTAATCCACATCTTCATCCATGCCAGTGCCACGATGCGAAGGTCTGGACCTCAACAGCTGTGTATTCGACACTTCCAGTTGCCCATCAAGTAACTTTCTCACGTTCGCGTATCGTTCTGGGTATCCCTGACCTGAAAGCAAGTTATCAAGACAGCTAAGGAAATACGACCAGGACAGCAAGACAACGGCGTGTTCCGCACTTTCACCCATGAACGCTACAACCTCGTTTATCTTCACAATTGTTTCAGGTGATTCCAGTAGGTCTTGTCCAGCACATTGTTCTTCGAGCGTATACTCTCTGTTCAACTTCATCAAGTCCAAACTCTGCAAGGCAACAAGCACACAGAGATGGGAAACTTCTTCACGCAACACATCGCCGTCTTTATCGAGCACATAGCCAAATTCCTGCTGTGTGCCAAAGTTGCTGGCCTCGAACTCCTGGAACATCGACAAAGCGAGTGCTGCTGGACAGGGTGACTTGAGATGAGTGAGGAAGATAATTTCCAGCAATGCTGCTTGTTCCTTTAGATTCTGCTTCGCCCATACATTCGCCCACGTTAAATAGGAGTAAAACTGCGAAGGCACCGGTGTTCGCACAAGTGCACTCAGCTGCGCAAAGAGTCGATCCACAAATGATTTCCCGTTCTTGGTACTGTTTTGAATGGTTTCGATCTTATCACGAGCAATATGGTTGTATGAATGGGTCTCCAAGTAGGAGATGCGCAGTAATGAAGCGATGCACTGCAGTAAAGCGACTCGATCGTCGTGATGGTAAGCGATGACGCGCGAAATGAGATCAAGATCCTCGCTGATTCTGTTATTCTCATTTTCTTCAATTGTGATGTTGTTGTCCGCTCTGAACGCGTCCCAAAGCGAGGCGCACTGGATTTCGTTCAATTCCAAAAGGTCGCTCAGTTTACATACAAGATCTTTTTCTGCCTGATTCAATTTGATCGTGTTTCCATCCACAGATACACTCGCTCCACTGGTCACTTTGGTGCGAGACTGCGCCGATGGCTGTGTAAAAGCATCGAGGCCGAGTGCTAGGCTTCCACACTTTTCTTCGAGCAATGTTTGCAAACGGTCAGTTGAGCATTGCTCCTCGCCTCTTTCCAGCGTATCAAATAATTTTCGATAGGTCCTAAGAAAAAGAAGAATACATTCACGTTAGATTTACAAAGATACATGGACCTTTCAGGTCGTATATTACCCAGCAAACATCCGGTTAAGGGGTGTTGACTCGGCCCCCATGGTTATATACAGATTCTTAGAACAAGTATACAAGCGCACGGCGGACACCTTCGTTTATTGATCAAGTCACGTGTCGCGAAAACGCTCATTTCGTGACGTCTTTTCAAAACGTCGCGCGTGCAGAGAAAAGCGCGTTTTTTTTGTTTCATCGCGCATGACCAGCTAATACCGTTCCTGACGAAGCATAGAGATCAGTCTACCATCTTTTGCCATTCAGAGCCACAGGTCGTTTCTTGATAGTTCGGTACCATCATTAGCGCGTAACTGAGCAGCAAGCGATTGGGCTTTGTTCTTTGCATCTCTACTCCGTTAATGGACACAGATAACCGATTCGCCACGTCTTTACTATTTATTGAAGTGCGGACGATTGGATATAGAGACGCATAGATTACACGCGTAAACTTCGGATTCAGCCCAGATTACGGCCCATGGCCTTTGCTTATAGAACGCTTTTCCCAAGGTTCATCACCAGAACGACAGCACCGGTTCAGCAAAGTCCCTGAACTGTTTCTCAGTTCCCTAGAAGCTGTTTGGTCCTTACCACGCAAGGAAATATATCATTGATCTGCGTATTGAATAGCAACGACTGTTCCGATCAATCACGCTGAGAACCACTCGAATACTTTACTTATCTTCTTTTTTTTTTTTTTACATTGAGTAATAACTCTGTCATTCACCTAACCGTCACTCAACAATCAAACATCTGCCGGAGCTACATTAGTTAAACTCAATTACTCGCGCAGACACCTTGTTGCTAATGCACCGAACCCTGATCAGCGCTTGGGTGGTCATAGAAAAAATGACTAGATTTCTGCAGGTGAGAATTTCTTCGTCCAATCGGAAAGCATCCTGATCCGATCTGAGTCCTGAAATTTCCCAGAAACCTGAGGTCAGTTGCAAAATTACAAAGATTATGCGTCCGTTCCAAATTATTTGGCGTTGCTTCCAAATGAACTCTGCACTCTGAAGCATGCCTTTTTACACTTATTCAATGTTCAATTTTTCCTTGGCGCGCGTTGGACCCTCGATAGAGTTACTTGGAGTAGCATAAAGTAAGTAATTCAATAAAGAACATGCGGTGTCATCGTCAACTAAGTCATGTGCTGCGAAGAAGGCCTTTTTGTGTGCTGTAACCTTGGACTTTTTGTGGAGAACCAGGCCTCTTACGTGAACCCCAACTACATTGTGTTTGGTGCAAAGACACATAATTAGCCTGCGAGAAAGTAGATTAACCATCCACACTCATCCCATGGATGAATTTGATACGATCGATATAAATTTTGCTTCTATTAGTTCAAGTTGATGTAGACAAGGTATGGGTTTGCTGCTAAGCCGTACTGATGACCCATACACTCAATTCTTCATTAACGCAGAGTTGTTTGTTGTGTCAATTTTACTGTTAGGATCAACATGGATGTAGTATTTGTTGGTACACATACCAGCGCGGCATCTTTTGTTAGGAGGAAGAAAAAAACACAGTGCTTTTAAGCTATCACACATTGCATATGTTGGAGGAACGAATCATAAGAGAACGTGGTTGTCCCTGCATATATCTTCTTGCAAAGTAAACTGTTTTACCAATGCCATAGTAAGTGGGTTCCCAAAGGCGCCGACTTTCACCATATCAAGGTGCTATTCGGTGTCTGCGATGCAAGCGCACGATGAAAATTCCATCATTTTAACCGCCACCCTGTTTGATCCACCCGCATCCCGGTAGTAGATTAACTCAGAGAAAACCGAAATACTTCCAGTGTTTCCATATGTACAACTTGGGCCATTCCTTTGTCAAAGTCACGGTCAAATGAGATACCTCCACAGAATTCCTTCTCTCGCCACTTGAGAGGCTTACAAGTAATGGGAAACCATGCAACAGGCGTCGCTTACTGTAACTCGTCTACTTTCGTCAACAGCTGGGGATAACGTTTGGTAAAGATGGACAGTAGAACGCTGCCATCAAAAGCCCTCTGCAGGTCGTTCAAAAAAGGCAATATTGTCAGATAGAAAAGATATGTTCTCAAATGCATATCTGTTTATTCCTGATAGGTGTTCCGAAAGCAGACTCCTTTGTTGTGTCTAGTAGGCATTAAACCATATGCGACAATGTGGTTAGCATGCTATCTCAGAACGTTGCAGCAATTACAGTTCTGAGCTTCCATGAAGAATTTCTGCGTCGGAAGAACGGGCTAAGAGCGTCCAATGCATGGTCAAGGTACGCATATGTGTTATGATTCACGTAAAGCCTATTATTACGATTATTATTAGGTCACTCCCTATGGCGCTCTTTGTTAGCCCAACGAAAAAAAAGAAAAAAAAAAGGAAGAAAGAATTTGGCGAATGAGCGACAAATCCGCATAACGGTAATTCGTCTTTGTTAGGTAGGGTCAGATGCTTTTTGGGATGCGCGTTGTCAGTCAGTCGCAGCTGCACGTTGTTCGTGTCAATGACTTTTTCTTTACAGAACTGTTTGTGTGTCATCATCGAAAATTCGCGATCGATAGGTAAAGGCCTGGTCTTGGGATCATCTTGTTTCCCCAACCTACAGAGTCGAAAACCTTAAAAAGGATTCACCTGCCTAATTTAGATAGGTGGTTCCATGTGTGCCCGCGCAATCTCATTTTTTTTTCTGCAAAAAGAAAATTTTTAATCGACGTATGGCGTTCCTAAAAGTTTAAACGTAAAAAAAACGAACCGTAACGGGAGACTTAAGTTGCAATATAAACAACACATTACCAATCCTTTGCAGTATACGGATCGACTTGTCCTTTTTCCTTCCTTTCTTTTTTCTTTTTTGATGACTGACGGATCTAGCCGAATAGCCGAATCTTCCAAGCGCCCATCCACTTGCAGTCAACAAAAGTCAGCTGGACCAAAAAGTCCCCCCACTCATTTTGAAACATGTCAAACTGGAAATCAAGCTTTGTACATGTTCAAGATGGAATGAATGTGTGTGTCGTCCAATCGATAAGCCAGCCTGCGGTACATGGTTATCAATCTTAATTCTTGACCAAGATAACAATGGGTGGTATCACCCTAGCGTGAGAGTCTTCCCTTGATTACTACTACTACTACTACTAGATTATTTACATGCATGTATGAAGGCAAAAGCTATTTTGTGAAGTGCATGAGATGTGCCCGCCAAACAACGTAAGCTTCCCCTAGTACATGGTACCTCTTAAAAAATAAATGTTCGGTACACAGCTAAATTGAGTTACTATGGGAAATGAATTATTTTCTTTTGTTTACGGAATGGAAGAATTCCATAATGACGAATAGGGAAAATTGCGACACCACTTGTGATCAACTTAATATTGCTGCACTTGGGGTGATGCATCCATCCCGGGCTGCTGATAAAGACCTTCCATGCAGCAATCTACAATGACTACAGCAAAAAAGGAAAACAGAAAAGGTTACTTGTCACAGCTACATAAAAAAGAGGAGAGAGAGAGAGAGAGAGAGGGAGAGAAGAGAAAGAGATCAATGTTAACCGATGTCATCGATTTGCCAGGGTTTATGGAGAACATGAATGATCAACCAACCTCCCAAAAAAAAGAAATTTTTTGTATAATTTCTGAAATGAGTTGGCGTTTTACTGTACATGCGCTTTTACGCCCGGGAGGAAATTTAGAGTACATACAGTATGTAGTTCTGTTATGACTATTTTCCTAAAAGGGGATGATTTTTTTTTTGTTTCTGAAACATAAGACATGACGTTGGGGATCGAAAGAATGACGGGGGATGAATGCTGAATTTAGAAACTTAGGTAAGCCCATCCTTTTTGTGCACCCCGTAGAACACTATGATTTGACCAACAACCAATATCGAGCAATTCTGATTGGAGAAAAGTAGGGTTATGCAAGCCGACAGCTAATCGTTGTGTCATGTGGACAGATCGATTCACTGTGCTTCATCCATCTTAAATGATCCATTCGAAAACGAGAATCAGTGCACGGATCGACTTCGTTGGCGCAGCGCAATGTCTTAAAAAGTTTTCCGCGGTGCCTGTCGGAGAAACGGCTTCCAATCTATCAGGAACTGGTAACACAAGACTAATAAAGCTTGTCTTCTCATGTTTGGCGTATTTGCTGGCATTGTGAATAAAAATCGAAAGAAGAAACAAATGAATCAGTTTACTTTGTTAAACTTCAATCGATAAGAAAACAAATGACAGGCTAAAAGACTGTATGATGGGTAAATGGGGGGTGGTTTTTTTATCATGGATGGATTGCGTGAGAAACACATGCGAAATTTAACCAATCAGCGACTCAGCTCCGATTCGCTCTATTTCTTTTTTGAGTTTCATTTTCCCCCCTTTTTTTTTATTCTCTCTCTCTCTCTTTCTCTCTCTCTCTCTCTTTTCTTTTTCTTTTTCTTCTTTTTTCCTACGATGGTTAAAATAGCCACATCCACAACAACAACAACCGATCCGACCCATTGTCATCGACAACATCGTTCAGACAAGTCTCTTACGTTATTACCTTTTACACATAATGTCGGTGGTCATGTCTCCATGTTCCGTCTAGCTGCCAATGGTGCGATCTGCAAAGCGGTGACAGCTACCAAAGAACGACAATTCTATGAAGACATGCAATACCATTCACAACTATTACCCTTTGTTCCTTATTATATGGGCGTTATTCGCATTTGTCTAAACAAACACGCCAAGCCTGAAATACCGCTGGAACAAGACCGACGACGCCTGCGGCTGTTTTCGGCGTCGCCGTGTCATAAATCGCATTCCCCACGTGCTTTTGCGCGCTCGTCTTATGCGTCAGAATCACCACGGCGACCACGATCACGATCGCCCGACCTGTTGTACGATGATGATGAAGACGAGGATGATGATCTAGAGGAATATGAAGATGAAAGCACCAAGGCTATTGTCTACACCGACCCGAAAGAACCCTCTTCCTCTGCGGCACATGAAATTATGGAAGAAGTCGTGTCCCATCCAGTGCTGAGCGTTCCGTCATCTACCGATACCCTTCTACATCATCACCATCACCACCATCATCCTCATCCTAACCAACAACACCACCACCAACGCCGTCATCCTCATCATCATCATCATCATCATCATTGTCATTGTCATCATCATCATTGTCATCGTCATCATCGCTGTCTTGCCGAAGAGGAAGAAGGCGATGTTGAAGAACAAGAAGAAGAAGAACAAGTTGTAGGGTTGACTCAAGAATTCATTGTGATCGAAGATCTCACAGTGAACATGCAAAAACCTAGTATTCTTGATTTAAAAATGGGCACTCGCCAACATTGTGTTTATGCATCACCGACCAAGAAGGCAAGTCAAATGCTAAAATGTCAACGATCAACAAGCCAACAACTAGGCGTTCGCGTCTGTGGGATGCAGGTAAAAAAAAAAAAAATAGATACATTACAAGATAAACTTTTTAGTTAGCTCTATTTCATTTTACTGTTTAGTTGATTTGCTAACTTTCTTCGGTTTTTTTTTTTTCCCTTCATCAAGGTATATAAACCCTGTCGAGAGATGTTTGAAGTACAGGATAAATATGTTGGTCGCACCCTTACCCCCGCATTGTTTCAAGAAACCTTGTATAGTTTCATTCATGATGGCAACCGGGTGCTTTTTGAATTCATTCCTGATTTGATAACCAAACTTCGCCAATTATCTCTATTGATCGAGTCTCTACATGGTTACCGGTTCTACGGTTCAAGTCTGTTGATTATCTATGAAGGGGCGGATGTGGAAAATCGACCACCCATCGATGTACGGATCATTGACTTTGCCCGATGTGTCACACGCCATGAGATGCAGGAAAATCTGACAGACATGACCTGTCCCCCAGATCATCCTGATGAACCCGATCATGGTTATATCTTGGGCCTAAAAACACTGATTGATGCCTTTGAACGCATCTACGCTGATCATTACTGCCCGCAAAAACAACAACAACAAACACCTACCGTTTAGCTCTCTCCCTCCCTCCTCTCTCTCTCTAACCTCGACATCCATTTTTTTTTCCTTGTACCATAGTTGTATCGTGGTGAAGAAAATATTCCTCCTTTCACCTCCTTTTTTTTTTTTTCCCTTTCACCATACCTGTACAATTCTTTTTTTTTTCTTCTTCTCTCAATTTCATGTCATCTAAACCATTTTTTGTCGATATACTAATCTCTACCCTTATTAAAAAAAAAGTGTTTGAAATTGGATTCAGCAAAAAAAAAAAAAAAAAGAACAAATGATTGAGTCAGATAGAGCCAGTTTTCTTGTCATTAAGTTACGTTGTTCTTAAGGAGCCTGTCCAATCCTTGTTTCTGCGTTTTGCTATTATTATCGACAATATTTGGAATGATCACCCCAGATGAGAGAGATCATGCTGATTCCCATTTGGATGCAATGCGTCATTCATTTTTGGGGGAGGGAGAATTGTTCGGAGGCATTGGCTGGAAAGCGTGATCCGTGCAACAACCTACATAATTATTTATTATAACGACGACAACGACGACGGCGACGGAACATATGTCACCAATGTCTGTGCAATGGGATCCACAGTCCAGCCCATGGTAATAAAGTTAAAAAGAGTCAACCACATATCCAGTTTCTCATTTACATCAGGTTTCTTTTTTTTATTATTATTTCAACACACGTATTACATGCTAAACTAATTTTTTTAGTTCATGGATTGGACCAACTTGTTGATAAAGTGTTCACGATCACCTGCATCACCACCCTCAACAAAGTGGTTGAACTTGCGGGTCTTCCACATGTTGTTGGGGTTGGACAACTTGAAGGGCCACAAGAAGTTGGTGGCTTCCTTGAAGTGAGGTCCAACAGTGGCAATCTCATGAATCAGGTCTTCAACACAGAGAATGTTGTACTTGCCCAAAGCCTGCTCAATCACAGCGTTGTCGTGAATAGGAATGCGCTGCTTGTCAACCTTGGCGTAACCACGCTTGTAGATCAATTCGCGGATGGTCTTGAGGTTGGGGGTACCGTAGGTAACATAGGGTTCAACCAACTGAAGCATCTGGGAGGTGGCCTTGTTCAAACGGACAAACACACCGTTGTTGATTTGCAAAAGACGGAGCAACTGAAGCACCTTACGGGGCTTGGGGGCAATGTTGTTGATACCACGGATACGGACAACGAAGACCAATTTGGGCTGAGCAGGAACATAGTAGTTACCATTGGCCTTGGCCTGGCGACAGAGACGGAGTTCATTCTTCTCCTGGGCCTTGTATTCAGCATTGTACTTGGCAGCACGCTTGAAAATTTCACGACGCTTCAAGAGCTTAGCCTATTTTTTTTTACGAGATTCATTAGTTCAATTTTCTTTTTCAAAAGGAATTCCAGAACGTGCACAATGTGATATGTGTGTATGAATTTACTTCAGATCCGAAAGATGGTATTTGATTCAAGCAACATTGCTCATGCGCTAGCCGATCAGGGTAAGGGTATCATCACTTGCTCATTCACACACACACAGAGCACACGTAAAAATAAATAGTAGTAGGTACTTGCCTTTCGCAGTTGTGTCTTTTGTTCGGCGCGTTGAGCAGCAAGCTTTTCATCGGCTTTGTTCTTTTTCAAAAGGGTCTCGGGGGCAAGGACCTGTGCAGCTGAAGGGACGGTGCTGTAAAAGAAAACAAAAAAAACCCATCAATGCCAGACGTCGTCATTTCACACAAAACATAAATGTTGGTGAAAAGAGTTGGTGACATGCATTTCATAAAAGCAAAAATAAAAACATGATTTTTGCAATTACAGTTCCTCGACTTGGTCAGTTCGAGATAATACAGCATTTGTGTCCCAGCATAAATCTTCCACCGGACGGATGATTCCTGAACGCACAGATGCTCCATGGTTTTAAGAAGAACAGAAGAACAAAAAAAATGTCTTCTGTACTTCCAAATCCTTGTCATAACGACAAGTCATAGTCAAACCAGACAGGGACAAGAATTCCCTGTTGCAGGTTTGAAATGCTACCACGCAGAAACGCGTACAAAAAGAAAAAGAACAAGCATTAAGAGAAAAACCCCACTTACTAAGCAACCATGGTGTAAATAGAGAGAAAGAAAAGAAAAAAAAAAGATCGTTCAAAAAACCGCCGCGACTGCGGGTTAAATAGTCCCCCAACAGAAAAAAAATTTTCACAGTAAGCCACTCAATTCACGCGTCAGCCAACCAACGAAGAAAGAAGAAGGACAGCGGAGAACGAAACTTTACACGAGGGCGGGACGGACGTCCTTTTGTTTTTCAACGCATGCTGTTCATTATGTCAAACTATATTTGATATCTAAATTGTTTGTTGTGTTGAATAAAATGGGTTTACAGAAGCTTCACGTAGTTTGCTGGGAACTAAATTTTAAAGGAGTCAGGCACGGACGTTCTTTTTTCACTCACTCTCTCTCTCTCAAGAGGATCCACTTACCACGCCTTGTCTTGTTCCGATTCTTCCGGTCCACCAGTCATCTTGGCTGTCTGACTTTTCTATAATAGTAATCACCTCTCCTTCTTGGAAACTGAGGTCACCGGCTTGTTCTCCATTATACGCATACATTGCTCTGGCAGTAGGTTCTGCCGGTTTTCGGTTTAGAGGAGGAGGTGGAGGGGGTGGTATCGCTCGTTTTGTCTGTGTGCTAGTAAAATGCGCTGGTGGTTGTCCATAAGCAGGTGGCGGAGAAGCTTGTTGTTGGTACGGATTGGAAGGTGGTGCTGCAGGTTGTGCATAGTCACTCTTGTAGGTACCATTGGAGACACCCAAAGGTGGTGGAGGCGGAGGAGGTGTATAGCCATTGTGATTTGCGTGAGCGTTTTGGAGGGGTGGTGCTTTTAATGTGCCAGGAGCAGAGATGGATGTGCTTCTGTACACACCTCCTCCGTCTTCATCGTTTCGTTGATACATAGCACCTGTACTACCAAGCATGTGAAATTTGGCATTTAATGCGCGATACAGCACATCGGCTTCTCTTGGCGGCGGCACAGTGCCATTCAACAACTCCTTCGGCGTTACCCGCTTTCCATAAAACTTCTCGTTCGCATCATTGCGTGTAAGGATCACCGATCCTTCAAGAGAAACACCTAATGGTTTTTTTTTCTTCATGTTTAACCGCGACTTTTTTGCTATTTCCGTTCTTTTTTTTTTTTTTTACCTGCAAACAGGCCCTTTGTTTTGCTGTAGGAGTAGATGGCTGCAATATGTTTGAATGTGGCTGAACCTGATGCCTCGGCATTTCTTCCCACAGGACCAGCCGCCACTAATAACAAAAAAAAAAGAGGTTTGTTTAATGTAACAAATAACCGATAAAGCCACATTACCTGACACATTGGTACCCAATGTAACATTGCCAAAATGACTAAAGGTTTTCACAGCCTCTTTCGTATTGAGCACCAGAACAAAATCCGTCAACTCCGCACCTAAACAACCATCATGCAAAATAAGCAATGCTTTTCTCCTCTCTCTCTCATTTTTCTTTCTTCTTGGATAAGACTTACCGATCTGACCGCCTGCACCCATACCACCTGTAAAAACGCGAAACAAAAAAAAAATAAGCACACATCGTAAATTAGCATAGGATAAGAACAATACCTGTGCCGATAGCTGATGGTGCACTCCATGCTAAGAAGTTTTTTGAAAAAAAAAAAAGATAATTAACCACACTTCTGTTTCATAGACATAAAAAAAAAAGACCAACTTACTGCCATCAGGTAATCTAATAAAAAAAAAAAAGAAATCCCGAGTCAATGACGATGGGTCGATGATTTTTTCTCTTCTTTACCTGCCGACGACTAAACCACTTCCTGCACGGCCAGAGAAAAGAAAGCCCGCCTTTATAACGGTATAAATGGCCAACCCTTGCGCTTTGTCCAGAATTCCCGGAGGGATAACTTTATCCAACCCTTCTCCAGGGTCTAATCCCCCAAGCAAAATAATACCATGTCAGCCCCGAGCCCGATACGAGTTGTAAGCTATTTTACCAATAAAGTGATTCAAGATCTTTGCTGCCTTTTTACATTCACCTAAATTCAAAAAAAAAAGGCAATGTTAGACCATGTCGGCCAGATGCCAATAAAGGGTCACCGTACCGGCAAGACTAGAGGGAAGGGGTGAATTGATAGACGAGGTAAAATTAAGTTTCTTCTTCATGATGAATCGCGGGTAAGGATAGAATAAGAAAAAAAAAAGGACTCGCCAAGCGAAAAAAGCTGAGCGGGCAGGATCTTTGTATCGTGTAATTGAAACCCAGATCGACCAATGGAAAAACGGGTATTGCTAGAGAATAAAAGCGCCAGGTGCAACATGCAACGAGAAAAAAAAAATGCATACAGTACAAGTAGCTTGTGATTCTACTGCGCCCTTTTTTTTTGGGCCAATGAATCAGGAAACGATGACCTTTGTATCCTTGAATTCATTTATGTCGTCCCAGTTCAAACATCTAAGGAGCTACGGAGTTTATTGAATCAAACAAGTTGCAGGCATTGTTCTTTAAACTACCTTACGGAGATCCAATGCACTTGATCGGACATCTCCGTAAGGTAGGTTTAAAGGGATTTGCTTGAACGAAAATTACGTCATGCGTTCTTTTTTTTTAGGATGTAATCTGTTTTACTCGTGCATCCTAAGCATGCTATCTATTCCTTTCCTTAAAAAAAATAAATAAAAAGAAGTGGCACTTTTTTTTTTCTTTTACTGTTCATTATGATGACGTGGTCATTTAAAGAAGCATGCTATATTGCAAATGACCAGGAAGAAGAAGAAGGGTTACTTCTACAATAGCAACAAGAGGGGAACGCCACTTTTTTTTTGGGGTTGTTGCACAATAATGCTGCCAAGTAAAAAAGAAAAAGACGCCTCGAATCCAAAAAAGAATTTCGGGCTTGTGTTGGACGGGATTCCAAAAAGTATTCCGCAGTAGTAGTCGGCGGGCGGATCGTTGGCCCAAACGCTCATTCGCACTCATGGCCAATCGGCAGGCTGATCGAGCCAGCACATCGCAACAAGGCAATGGTAAACGAATGGCCTTTTTTTTTCTTTAAAAAAAAAGAAACAGCTTTTTTTTTTTGATTCCATTGCAGTTTATAGCCAAATGCAAAGAAACAGGAGTATGATTGAGGAGTTTGAGGACATGCATGTCGGCGAGGTATAGCAAACCATTGCCACCCCCACCTCTTTATTCTTTTTTTTTTTCCTTATAATTACTTCTTTTTAGTCAAGAAATAGCAGGAGGGAGCGTGTCTCGCTTAATCATTTACTCAATTTTTCATTTCCTGAGCGACAACAAGAGACTCCATTTGAAGAACGTCCAAAATATGTCACTGCTTATCAACCCTATCACAAGGAACGTTTTGTCAATGCAAAGTGAGTCGACTTGTTTGCTTTCTCTCTTTTTAAATGCTTTTTTGTTAGTTGTCGTTTTCTAGTGCGTGTCTCTGGCGACTATACCTATCATACACTACATGCAGATGCCAATTTTGATTGGGAAACAATTGAGCAAGTGGTAAGCATTATTTGCTCATTTCCTAAAGCTGGCTCTTTTTTTCTTTTTCTTTTTTTTCTCTTTGTGTGCTCAGAGTTAAAATGAATAACCCTTAGTTAATATCGGCTTCTGAAACGCCATCATGCCCTGTGTGTTTGTCACCTCCTGCAGCGGCCCGTGTTGCAAAATGCGGCCACGTGTTCTGTTTGCCATGCATTATGCATCATCTTGCACTCGGCCAGGATCCAAAAGCACGATGGAGAGATTGTCCAATTTGTGGTGATATGATTGACGAGACGGAATTGAAAAGTGCACGTCTGATTCCTCCCTCAGCAACCACCCGGTGTGATGCGGATGGACCTTTGGACCGGGTGTTGGCTGGCGATATCATTGAACTGCGACTGGTACAACGCATGAACCATGCCATGTTAGCATTACCTTTATCCGATACATGGCCCCCATCATCATCAACAGCAGAAGATCATCACCTTCCTTCTCATCATCGCAAAGCAGCGAAACCATCGACCATTCCTTGGACTTCTACACCAGATGCACTCAATTTTGCAAGGTTTATGTTTCCTAGTCCTGGTTATATGGATAGCGAGTACCAGCGAGATCTGTCGGAATTGGACATGGCACTTGCAGACGCAAAGTCATGGGATGCAACGGAAGAATTGACTTATATTTATGATAGTATAAAGTGGGTAAAGGCCGAAGCAGAGCGTTCTAGAACACATGAAGGAGAAAAAGACATACCGTCTGTTCCGGGAGCGACAACCATGATGCGAAAAGGAAAATGGACAAAACAAGAAGATAAACCAGAAGCAGAGGCATCCGAGACAATGTACCATTTTTATCAAGCGGCTGATGGTCGAAATATATACCTTCATCCTTTGGATATCAAGATTTTAAAACATGAATTTGCGGATTACGCAGCATTTCCTCATCATTTACATGCTATTATCACAGGTGTAGAGGAAATGGGAATGACGGAGGTAAGAGAAAATAAGATATAAGCGTTTATTTAGGCTATTCTAGGAACTGCGCAAAAAATTCAAGTACCTGGGTCATTTGCCATTGACGTGTGTTGTTACTTTTATTGAGACTGACTTGGCTGGGATTGTTTCCAACGAAACGCTTCAATTGTTCGAACGTAAGGGAAATGATGACTATTTGCTTTTTTTTTTTTTGGTTATAGGTAACCTATTATGATCTATCTTTTTTTTTAGATGAACTACAATCACGTATGGAAAAACGTCATCAGGAAGCGAAGAAAGAAGAAGAAGAAGAAGAAAAGTCAAGACCGGATCTAGACAATGAAGAGGATGATGTTACACATTCAGAGGAAATACTTGATGAGGATGAACTTCTTGAGTATGTTCTTCGATTGAGTGCCGAAGAGTACTAGGGATCTTTGAAGAAGTAAAAAAAGGAATATCATATGGGTTAATAATAACTGAAGAACGAGTGTATAATCCTTGAAAGGAAACTAGAATTCCCAGGAAGTATAGAATGGATTGCTGGTTCCAAGGTTTTGGGTTGTGGAAAATCACACGAACCTTCTTCCAGATTACGTCTTTCCCCTAATAAGTAGCACTTTTATGGTCAATGGTACACACACACATGAGATAGATCTGTGTGTAGAAGAAAAAGAAAAAGAAAGAAAAAAGTTGGGGTTGGGGGGAGGGAAGGCGGGGCGCGGGGGGGGGAGGAGGATCAGTCATCTCTCATTCGGAAAACCCCAGAAAAGTCTTCGGTATGGCTCAGGGTCCACCATTACCTTTAGCCCCAGGGGCGAAAAAGCACTCCGTTTTGCATTTGGACCAACAGAATTTCGACTCATAAGTGTGCGAGACAGAGTGTGCGTGCGTGCGTGTGTGTGTGTGTGTGTGTGTGTGTGTGTGTGTGTGTGTGTGTGTGTGTGTGTGTGTGTGTGTGTGTGTTTTGTCTAAACTTTCATTACATCGGAACAACTTTGCAGATAATATATTGGAAGCGATCAAAGATGGCTTTTTTCTTTTTTAGAAAAAAAAACATGACTGTACATGAAAGAAGAAAAGAAAGAAGAAAGTAGAAAAAGATTTGAAGTTGGTATAAAAAAACGTTGGTTGTTTTAATTCAGATCCATTCGTTCTGGTTCAGAAGATTTGCTTGCGCTACGACCATGAGTTCCTGGTACGCCAACGACACGTAACCGTTCTAGCCATAGTTCTGCACGATCGATTGTATCTGAAAATATGTTGGAAACGGAATGCAACATTTCAAGTGATTCTCCACCAAAATGAAGTAATCGAATGGAGGTTTCGTGGACTTGTGGTGATGCATGTGGATTCAAAGCAGGTGAGGCAGCTGGAGAGGCTGTTGTTGATGTATTCAATGTGGCCCAACGACTAGGTAATGCCAAGATAAATTGACGTACACTGGCTTTTGCTTGTTCAGGAAGACCAGCACCTGCATATTTGCTAACGACTTCGACCACTTTACGCAATGTATCTACAATTTCTTTCTTGATGGCAGCCAAAGTGGCACTTGCACTGTTTGGTATTGCCACTGTTTTTGCTTTGCCATCCTTGTCTTTTTGAGTTGCCAAAGAAACCAGGAAATTGCGGAGAATATTCATTTGTTGATCAATATGTTGCGTTGCATACTAAAGATATGTGTGTGTGAGGAAGATCCAATGGAATAAATAAATCTATCAATCAATCATTTTTTTTTTACCTGTAGCCAGCTAAGACAGTACCGAAGACATTTCATGCTTTCTTCACTAATGACAGCGGCGGTTGTTCCAGCAGCTGAACCGGCATGCATAACAATTTGATGCCATTTACTTTTTGAGATGGTTTGTGGACGATGTCGTTTAGGAGCAGAGGCTTTTGGTGCAAGGGTATATGGCCGATGAGGTGAAGTTGATCGGGAACATGGACGTGGTCGGGATTTCATTCCATCTAATAATAATAATGAAATGAATACTTGCATAATGATTAAAGATTTTTTTTTTTTTTTTTACTTACGTGCATCTTCATCATGCCGTCCTCCTCTTCTTCTCATTGTTTCATGTTCGGGTTCATCTGTAAGTGAAGCGCGTGCAAGTGCATGTGCTGTAGCCACAGCGGCATCTTCTTCTTGTTGTTCATTGGAAGTAGAAACATAAGTCGGATAACGTTCTTCCAACTAATGATGATGATGATGAAAATGTTAGTACATAAAAGAAGAGGTAGTAATAGTTAATTTTTTTCTTACTTTATCCAGTTGTTTGCATCCCCATTTATCTACACCTGACAATGCTCGTTTGCCAAATTTGTCATAAATGGGGCTGGCAAAAGATTCCACCATCTCCGCACCGTATTTGACAACACTATTGGATGCTTTGGAATTTTCATAGGCTCGTAGTGCATTGTTGACAATAGGAATATTGGAAACTCGATGCATAAAATGTTGTTGATCATCTTCTTGTGTTGAATCACTTGAAAAAGAATAACGAGGATTGGAAACAGAAGAAGAAGGAGTTGGTAGAGGTGAACTTGGTGTCGTAGAGGGAGTAGAAGGAAAGGTTGACATGGAAGGGAGTCTCATTGGTTTGGGAACATCAACAACTAAAAGGGAGATCGGTGATTAAAATGATCTTTATCTATCTATTGTCCCTCTTTTTGTGTTTTTACCTGTACTGGTATTACTTCTGGCCATATCACCTAATGCTTCAGCTGCCAGTTTTACATCAGGATCTTCAATATCAAAGTGGTCTTCATTAGCATTGCATAATTGAGTAATAGACATTCGTGAAGATTGCTGTTGTTGCTGTTGTTGTTGAGGAGACTGTGTCATGTTTGAATCCACTCAAAAAGAAATGAGGAACAAAAAAAGAAAAAAGAGAAAAAAAAGAAGGGAAGACGAGAAAAATCCAAGTTGGGGAGAAGCCATGTGAAACAAGAATTTTTTTCCTTTCACGTGTCTTCCCTTTTTTTTTACTTAACGTCGCGACTTTCTCTCCCCTTATCTTTCATGAATCATACACCTATATATTATCTTTATAACAATAACTGGCTTAGTTGTGCTTTTAATGTAATTCACACTAGTTCTAGAGCTCTCTTTGTTTCTGTCAAAAACTGAACAAAACATTGAACTCTTTTCTCCCTAACCCCAACATTATTACCTTACCCTTTTCTTTGCATGTGACTCGAAACTTTGATTGATCAACGTCCCCGATTTACTTAACTCACGTGGCTATTTCTTTCCTTTTTTCCTTTGGATGCCTAGAAAATGTATACACCGACAACACTTGCCTAATTCACTAAGAATAATTTACAATAGACTATTGCGACTTTTGTAACTGCTCTTTTCCTGATAACCTTACCAATCGAAAGAAACATAATGAAGGCTCCGTTCACATTGCAAATAAGAAAATACATTACGATTGGTTCAAAGGTAACTGATTCATTCATTCATTTCCATTCGGAACCTCATTGTCACAACCTTTTTAGATCCAAATACCTTTATTCAGGAACAAATGAACAAACCCCCATGTCGTCATTACTTCACACAGGGTTATTGTGAATACGAACTAACTTGTAAATTTAGTCATATTACGATCGATATGACAGGCAAGTCCCTCCAAATCCATTGATAGAACTAAAGGAAATCCTAATAGGTCAACCTCTATTTCCTCCCGAACTGATGCGTTGGCTTCAAGCTCAACAACAACAACAGGAAGCCCTCATTATAGCCGCTGAAAAGAAAGAAACCGCAAGGAAAAAAATGCCAAGGTACAGGTTACCTAAAGGCTGGAAAGTAAACGAATTACCTGCCTCATTAAAACCACCTCCATCGAAACATGGTTATGATTGGACCAATACAGGGTATTGGGGCTGAAGGAATTTGTGGGAGAGAGAGAGAGATGTAGGGAAGCGGATCACGAATTATCCCGTCATGTCACACACCTGTCCATCTTTTTGCATACCCTTTTTCTGTTTCACAATAAAAGAAGCCGACAGCATCATCCTAAAGTCTTCTTACTTGGTGTTGCTACAGGTTGTTCCTTTTCCTTAACGATTATCATCATACGCTGTGAACAAACATGATACATTGCGGTTAAAGATAGACATTTATTTGGGGAATAGCACACTTAATCGAGAACCCATCATAGCGCGCGCACACATACACATACACACACATGACTACCGTACCTCCTCCTCCTCCTCCTCCTCCTCCTTCTTCTTCATCATTGCATTTATCGTCCATATCTAAAGAAAGGCAAGTTATTTCATGGCTTCATGGGCTTTTTCGATGATGTGACTTACTTCTGCCATTCCCATTCACGGTTATCAAGTGGGCAAACTTGACGGCTCTTTAACCAACGCGATATGCAATGGAAGTGGAAAGCATGCTACCAGAAAAAATTAGTTGAGTTCACCAAGATGCCTTCATTTGAAGTTGCTTACATTGCAGATTCCCCACGCAACTGTACATTCTTCCGATGTCGCAGAAGCCTGATTGGCTTGACATTCAATACCTACAGCCAACCCAAAAAAAAAAAGAAAGTAAGAAACAAAAAAAAACACGTCAAGCTTATGCTAAAAAAAAAAGACCTACACAAGTCCATAATATGGTTTCTACAGATGGCGCAGTTATCGACGACAATATCTTTTTTGAAAAGAAGAAAAAAAAAGCATTGATCATGAGAAACACGGTCATTGCAGGTTGTTCGTTTTACCCCAAGCCCAAAGAGCTACGGCATTCCACTAATGAAAGATGGTCAAAAGTGTCCGATAGAAACAGAGATGGCTGTACCTTCTTGACCTCAAACCGCTTCTTCTCGCCCACATCTTTTGCCTTGCTCTTTCCTTTTGGTGATTCTTGCTGTTCAGTTGGTGGCTCCTGTGGAGTCACAGGAGGCACTTCGTCGATATCCATAGGCGTCGTCGACATGGTGCGTTAAAAGGAGTTACGGAAACTGCTGCACAATTTCCGCCAGTGACGGCTCTTGCTTCCGCCCCCGCGCGGCGACGTTAAGATTTTTGCGCTGTTTGAAAATCATGCTTGGCTGGTGGCGCGACCCTCCTCCCCGAACATAAAGGCAATCATTTACCTGCTGTACGCATGTGCGTATTAAAAAAAATGTGGACCCTGAAGACCAAAAGGATGAGAAAATGTCATGTCTTTCGTGCCACACTTTAAAGATGAACATAAAAGAGACTTGACGCTAAAGTAAGGGGAAAAAAAAAGAAAGCCTTTTATGGAGCAGCAGAGGGTTTATGTATTGTGTTTCCTTCAGCATTGCACGGACATAGATGCTAGATTACTTTGAGAAAAAAAAATATAGGGGAATCATCGCGTTACGAAAAAAAAAAAAACGCTGATCATGAATCCTATGAGAGATTTTTGACTTTGCCACAAGCCAATTGCTTTGAAACTTTTTAATGTTATCGTTGCCCACGATTTCCTTGTTTGATACGAGCAAATCGGGTTTCATAGGATAGGTTCAGGCCAACAACATGCATTGACACGCGTTCATGTGATACCGCTGTGTTTTGCTTCATGAGAAAAGAAAGTCTTGCCTGGCTGACCCTGAGAAGCCCCTTATCTTCTTTGAAATGCAACATCTACGAAATAATGCAGCTTCGGAGACGTAACCTATGGCGTGATATATATGAGAAAAGGGACGTGGACTTGATCAATGCGTCTATGCGGTTGTGCTACTTGCCTGAATTAGATTATCCTCTGGCGATGGGTGAGAGTTGCGAGGTTGGCAGCAGAAAGATAGGCAATTTACGTACGCCCTCTTCCTCTGACGAAAATACTCTGTCTTCCACGCTATTAAATAGGCTTGGTTAGCGATGAAACAGCTACTGATGATGATGACTCACCTGTTGTTGCAGAACTAGATGGTCGGAACGAACTAGATGACCAACGGAGACATCTGACAGATACCTGCATAAAAGTGACAAATGACTAGAATGCACTTAGATAAGCAGAACCGAAGTTGTCTTTTTCAAATGATTTGGTTGTTGACTCTGACTAAACTCTCCGTTCGCAATCGCCTTTTTTCGCGCAGGAAAGTAGATCTTTTGGGATAGATCCTCTTTCATGGTCCCGTTTGTAAAAGTTCCGTCAAGTCACGGATGAAATGGATAATCCAAAAGGAGGCATGAATTAAAAAAAAAAAAAAAAGGTCCTTCAGCGCTGTTAGCGCTTTACACGCATTACCCAAGAAAATAAGAATTATCACGCTCAGTGTCAGTCAATTCCCACAACAGATCGCCAGACGTTTCATCGCTTCAATATCCCTGCAGCGCGAACTAGGTGGCTAGCTCATGTACTGACGACCGTGTACTCAAGGTCCCTTCCCTAGCGCAAAAGCTTGGCTCTTCATGGAACACTGAATTGATGTATATTGGTATAAAAACTCATCATTCAACGAACAGTAATACGGGAACTATCATCGTGGTATGCATATGCATTGCCACGCCAAGAAAAACCGGGAGTCACGCCGAACAATTCTGTCTTTTAAGTCCATAAAATTAGAAGAAGCGGAAGAACCATCGTACTAAGCGGCTTTTCATGGGCTGCAGTCGACATGTTGTTTTCTGGTATCTCGATAAAAAGCACTAACTACCCGAATCGAGAAGGACCATGATCATGGTCGGCGTCGTTCCGTGGTATGTACCTGTTTCCACTGTCAAGTTGGTAATTACAGAGTGAACCTGACACGGAAATATCAATTTCCGCATCTGCAAAAACAAAAAAAAAAGTTACTAACCAGCAAAACACTAAAATTCACAGCAATATAACTACTTTGCTTTTGATTTTAAACATATTTGTCAATCACTGCATAAGCGGTGCTATTCGATGTCTCTCGCGGGAAAGTTGCGACCCTGAAGAAGCTAAAGTGCCCGTGTTCTGGAATAGGAGTAGCACTATTATTATTATTATTATTACTCAAAGACCTGCTATGGTTTGATTCATTTTTTCTGCTATTTCATGAATCATCCCATCCGGTGAAAACAGAGAGCTGTTGTTGTTGTTGTTATATGCACAGTAAAATGTGGATCAATGTTTACATCCTGTAACCAATGCGGGGTGAAGCCGTCTGAATCAAATTCCCTTCCATTCAAAACTAAACGCTTAGCTGTATCCAGAATATCTCTAAAAAGTTTACTTTAGACATGATTTTTTGTCCAGTAATGACATGGCGAACGGGGATTTATCCTATATAAGTTTACAGCTGATAGCATTACTCCCTCTTGCACCTTTTTTTTTCTTTGTGTACATTATTTGAATTATTGTTTCATCACATCATCGACTGATATGGCATAACATGTCCCATCTGCTACAGTAGATTCCCAAATGTGTACATTTGGAATGCTGCAAGCCAAAAAAGGACATGTGTGTTCCACGGTAAAAAACGGACAGCTTGAATACAACCCAAGACCTAAAATGATCCATCACAAGAACAAACGACGCGGAAAAACATATAAAATCGGCATCCAAGTTATCTTTTTCTTTTTCTTTGCATCCTACGGACTTTCTTTTTAAAAAGCGATGATGGAAACTGTACCTAGCGCAAATTGCCAGCTTTTCGCAACGGAATCTTACCCTCATCCTACCGACCTGTCTTCATTTTGCAAACATCCATCCAAGACGCTATCCACGTCATTTCATGCTGTGACGTCCTGTTCAATATCCGGACGCAACCGATGCCAACAGGAAAAACAACGACTGTGGACTTCCTTAATGGCACCCATGGAAACGATCCTCGAGGTGGAGGAAGAAGGAGGACAAACATATTCCGTTTACGAAAAATCACGAATGTAACGTGTCTATCCGCTCGTTCGTTCGTTCAGCAACAAAGAAAAAAAAACCTGTACATTTTTATCTTCACTGTAAAACTTATCATTTGTATATTTAGCCTGCCCATCTTTGCGAACTAAAAAGAAAGAAAAAAGAAAACCGCAGAATCGATTGATTTACTGTAGCATGAGACTTTTTCTCTTGTTGCACTCAGCTCACCTGTAGGGACTTTCTCAAAATCGAAAAATGACATATTGAAACGCAACGCACGTTATACGTACAAAATATAGTTTCAATGATGGAACTTCCCCCCCCAAGTATATCAGGCTGACAGGTCTGACGCTATTATGCTTTACCTCTTCGCGACATACAAGGAGACTATCCTACTAGCCGTTCTGTCTCATTTTTTTTATGTAATGTGGTGCCCTGCAGAAGGCTTTGCCCTGTCTGGGGAAAAAGGTACGACAAACGATGGAGGTATAATAACAAGGCCAAGCACTTTGATTTATACATATACGGTTGTGTTTACAATCGATACCCAGGATCACAGGAACAAAAAAGTAATCAAAAACAAGGAATACCCGAGAAACTCAATGATGTCAACAACTTTTTTTTCTTTTTAGCTATTTGTTTTATTGTATGATTTCTGCATTTGCTATCTAAGCCAGATTTTATACTCAACTTAGCAAAATGATCCATTTCGTTTCAGAAAACCTAAAAAGAAAACACAATAAGTAAACTTTGTTATTATTATTTCAAGCAAAAAGAAATATAAGAAAGTTGGTATCTTCTTTGTTCAGATAGGGGCGAAAGAAATTTTGTTTCAACATATAGAGGGTAGTAAGTCCTCCGTCAGTTGAACTATGCCATATAGCTGACTCATCATAATAAAAAAGAGAGAAAAAAGAAAACTGGTTCCTTGAAAGGAAACAATTCTTACCTTTTTGGTTAAAAAGCTTTTGAAAACCTGGACGTGTTTTAAAAAGTCGTGAATTTATCTACAAAAAAACTTTAAATATGCATTAGATGAATAGATTCCCATAAATCGCATCAAATACAGAATATACGTGTCATCATCAGATAGGGGCGAAAGAAATTTGGTGTCAACATGCAAAGGGTAGTAAGTCCTTTGTCTGCTGAACTATGCCATAAAAGCGGTCTCATCATAATAGACAACGTACATCTCTTCCTGAAGAATCAGAGAAAATAACATACCTTCTTTCCATCCGTGCATCCATCCATCCATGCATCTATCCATCCATACATTGACCCATCCATCCGTTCCAAACGGATGCACAAAGCGTTGTATATCAGGACTAGACACATAGGCAGGAAGGAAGCATGGGTTTATTGATCATCCCAAAACGCGTCTCGTTTTAAAGACGGATTTCGCGTAAACTCCGCTTAGTCGGACATCGAAGAAAAAATACACGTAACCGCGTTATACTTCCTGTATCTAGAGAATGCGATTTATCAACAGCTCTTCTTTTTTGTTAATATCGTCGAGCGTAGGTCCTCGCACTGAGTTCTTCATCGTGTGGCGGCATTGACTGATGGCCGATATGAGTCGTACCAAGTTCATAGTCATCCCACGTGTTTCGCCTGCGGGTCACCTTTCATGCTAATGTTTCAGTGTTGATATTCCTACCCAAAAGCACACACAGTAAAGTGATCGTCAAGAGTGCTGAAGACTGTCCGTGTCGACGACTTCTACCTCTTTCTACAAGTAACTCCGAAGAGACAGTATACGTCATGGAACAGTAAGACCGATGTGTGTATATGTATAGATATGCTCCAACGCAGATGATGCCTTGCCATCTAAGTGAGATCGATTGATTGGAATCAGAAGTTCATATCCGGCGACATGTCGGTCTGTTCTGCGTTCATCCATTCAGTCTCTTGCTAGCGAAGGGATCTTCGCCACGTGTTCCGATCAAAAAGATGTGCTGGCATCTCAAATAGACGATATACAAGGACAAATAGGGAGGGATACCATTGAAAATAGAACGCGATTGCTCCTCCTCCTACTTTGACGTCTATTGATAATCTATGCTACTCTAGCAGAATACAAACGCGCATAGATACGTTGCGTATTCTTCAAAGATTGATAGCTGCAACCAGAGCCTCAAGATGGTTAGATCGCTTTTGCATGGATAATTTAATCTCATAATCGCACGATCAGACAATGTTCTTCGTCAGAGTGAAGCAATCGAGAACAACGTATGTCTTGCAAATGGGTTCAGACCGGGACAGAATGTCGTACAGCGTTTTTCCCTGATCGTTGTTTCACCAATGCCTTTGTGTAAGAAAGGGAAAGGGTGGAACATTGTTCCGAAAATGACATGCGTTTTATGGAAATGTCCGTATTTAATATAACGGTACGGTGACCTTTTTCCATATCCTGTTCTTGAAACGCTACCCTTTCTAATGATTTCAGAGATTTTTTTTCTCTTCATCTTGTACCGTCTCGACAATCCATCATGAAGGAAAATATTTCAATCATGCAGCCCACTATTGCAGAAAACGGATGCAATACTTGGGTAGATGGATCAATCCGTACGCAGCTAAATCACAACACCGGAAAGCCCGACGAGATTATCAGATGTTCTTCGATGGAAGTCAAACGGTTTTAGGTAGGGGTAGAGAGTCACGCAGAAGGACAAAGACATTACGGTCAGTGCAAAAAAAAAAAAACCTTATTCACTATGGAAGGAAAGCCAACGCTCATTCGCGCATGGCACGACATGTGACACCTGAGGCCAAATCTTGTATGTTTGTAAACAATCTATGGTAATTTTCAAGGCCCAGGATGTGTGCAAGTACGTAGGGTTTATTGGAATGTATGCCCACCGGAAATTTGCCGTGCACCTGTTCACCAACTCCCACCCACGTGCAATACGATTCTCACAAAAAGAAGTTCATGTTCACTCTAAAGTAAGTACACAGCGTTGTTCCCCTTTTTGGCATTCCTGTTACAGCTATGTCGTAGGCGAAACAAACGGTTTACCTTTGTGCTCTTCCTAAGTGTTTTGCAAGAATGAAAAAAATGAGGGTTATCTCCTTTAATCTCAGGACACCTTTTTTGTCCCCAAGTGCCACTTATATAACATGTGAAATTATCCGTCAACACGCTTCACAGACGTAACCTGCAGAAACAGTTGGGTCAGCGAAAGTCTCAGTAGCCGTTTGATTTATTATTACTATTATTATTTTTCCCTTGGCATGGTCAATGGTTGAATTATTCTGTATAGCTTAAAGAGTTATGTGTAGGCTTCTCCACTCACTGTCTGCACAACCAGTTTTCGAGTTATTCTACCAGCAACGGATAAAAAAGAAAGATACTATCCCACCCCTTTATGTTCCATCTTAGTTCAGGCACAACTGTGTTAAGACTAGACTGCTTTTCTTGTTGATAAAAAAAAAGTATGATCAGCGAACATCCCGCGACAACACAACAAAGAAACATGTGTTTATTTTATGCTAACTTAAGTTCTCCTCTTCAAGTTGGCGGACAACCATTCCAAGCCTTCGTAGAGACCATCACCTAAAGCAAAAGAAACGAGTGAGCAGGTCGGAAAGCAAAGAAGGGAAAATGAAAGGAACACATACCGCTTGTTGCACAAGTGGTCTGGATATACCAGTGTCTGTTGCGCAGCGAGTGAAGACCAAGCTTATCGGTGATTTCAGCCGCGTTCATAGCGTTTGGAAGATCCTGCTTGTTAGCAAAGACAAGCAGGAGTGCGTCACGGAGTTCGTCTTCGTTCAGCATACGCTGAAGTTCGTCGCGGGCCTCCGAAACACGGTCGCGATCGTTAGAGTCGACGACAAAGATGATTCCCTGGGTATTTTGGAAGTCTAGAGTAGACAATATTGAATAAAAGATAAAAAAAAAAGAAGAAGCGTATGTAGAAACAATACTTACAATGTCTCCAGAGAGGACGAATCTTGTCCTGACCTCCGACATCCCACACAGTGAATTGGATGTTCTTGTATTCCACAGTTTCAACGTTGAATCCTACACATCACAAGTGCACACATGCGCAACCTACTGTGAATATTTTTCCTACCTCTCTGTTGTTGTTGTTGTTGCTTACCGATGGTTGGGATGGTCGTCACGATTTCGCCCAACTTGAGTTTGTACAAGATGGTGGTCTTACCAGCGGCATCAAGACCCACCATAAGAATACGCATTTCTTTCTTTCCGAAGAGGTCGGTAAACAGCTTAGAGAAGCTCAGACCCATGATGATAAAAGTAAGTTTTGGGAGATGGTACAGATGAGAAGGACGTTCTCTTTATTTTTTTTTTTTCCTTTGGCTCTCTGCCAGGTTCGTAGAATGGTTCGATGTCCGCGGCCAATGTGCTCACAACACATTGACTGACGTAGATCTGGATGGTTACACAACATTTTCCGTCAGCCTTAAGCCTATGAACCAACAACCTCTTTTCTCCCCTTTTGCTGCGCAGAGGCTTTACTTACTCATCATCATATTAGATCACGCAGCAATATCAAGCCCGGGCTGAACAGAGGCCCGTTTTATTTTAGGAAGTTAGGTTTTGCTTTGTGCTGCGAACTTTTTTTTTTCTTTTATCATTATCGCTAACAAAAAAACATCGATCTTCCTTTTTAAGATTTATAGCGCACTTTCGCGCCAGATAGATTTTACATCGTACCTATTGTCTTGTGGCAGTTACACCAAATATAACATTCTCTGTACCCGTTTTTCTGGAAAACCTGTTTACCACGCAAACAGATTTCTCTTTGTCTCCCTCTCTCTCTGTTTTGCCACGTAGTAGTCCAATCATCCCCTATCTGACAAACCTATGAAAATATGCCACGATCTGTTCAGTTTTGCAAAACTGTGGATTCAAAGCCAGGCAACCCGAACCAACCCCCCAACATCACGCTCGTACCGAAATTTGGTCGTGTGCTCCTGCATTTACGTTAAACGTACTTCCTTGCTAATATGACACGTTTCCCCCTCCACAAATCATGCCACTGCAATTTTTTTCTCTCTCTCTCTTCAACAGACTCAAGGGCGGTGTTCAAAATGGATGCCAAGACATTCGAAACGGCTTCTACACGATGCTGCAAAACGTGTCATGCTGGCTAACCACAAGTATATTCATTAGCTGTAAATCAAAAAAAAAAAAAATCGACGCTTGGCAGCGTGAAATGCTTTGATCAGATCAGAGAAATAAAAAAAAAGTTATCCTCGTGTGCATCACACCTGGGAAGTTGGGATTTGTGATTGGTTGAAATTTCTGGTCATTTTGGTAGTTCTCCGTGACAGCCACAGAGAGAGAGAGATTCCCCTAATCTAACCTGATAAATCATGGGAACGTGAGTGCCATGTCAAATTTTTTTATTCCATTTCGGCTAATGCGTTTAATTATGCAGCACGGTTCCTACGGCAGAGCAGATCTATGTGCCAGAGACTTTATTGAAAAAGAAGAAGGCCGATGAGAAAGCTGCCGCTGAGGCATCTCAAAAGAAAGCGCAACAGCAGCAGGTAACGGCATTGATGATCAACAAAAAACATATCTAAATCCTAATGACAGGACAAAAAAGAGCTGCGCAGAACCATATTCAAACGCGCGGAAGAATATGTTCATGAATACACACGCATGGAAAAAGAGGAAAACAGGCTACGACGTTTGGCTAAACAGCATGGCAACTTTTACGTCCCTCCTCAGACCCGTTTATTATTTGTTGTCCGGATCAAAGGCATCAACGATATGCATCCAAAAGTCAGCAAAGTCTTGACCCTCTTTCGCCTGTTACAGATCAATAATGGCGTGTTTGTACGACTGAACAAGGCAACCGCTCAGATGTTGCAGATCATCGAACCTTTTGTCACCTACGGTCCACCTAATCTGAAGACAGTGAAGGAACTGATCTATAAACGTGGCTACGGTAAAGTCAACAAGCAGCGGATCCCTCTCAGCGACAATGCCGTCATTAAAAATGCGCTCGGCAAGTACGGAATCATTTGCATGGAAGATGTTATCCATGAACTGTTTACCGTCGGACCACACTTTAAAGAAGTCAATAACTTTCTGTGGCCATTCAAGTTGAGCAATCCAAGTGGCAAAGGTTCCTGGAGACCAAACAAATTTAGACATTTCGTCGAGGGTGGAGATGCAGGTGATCGTGAAGGTTACATCAACAAACTAGTTCAAGCAATGGTATAAAGTTTTCTTTTCTTTTTTTTTGTTTTTCTTTATGATCCGCAGTATATAATGTACAACATGCAGAATGTATCTATTTTCCTCTGTTCAACGGCATTTTTTTTAAAAAGAAAAGTTCCACAGTATCTGAACCCTAGATCTCATCTGTGTCTCAAAAAAAAAGTCAGAAAACTGTAATACTGTGTTTGATTTTCTTTACCTGATCCAGAATTCACGATAACTCCTGTCATGGCGACAGGTCCCGATCCACTCAACCTTCATTTGATAAAAGGGTTATTATCGCAAAGGCAGAGGCAGTACTTACTCTTCGCAGAGCTTCCGTGGAGAGGTCGCGCACCTTCAAAATATGGGCGTAATATTAGTGTATACATGTCATACAGTTGGCGGTAATTTACCGATAATTGGTGGCGCCGGGAATGAATGGTCTTCCAGCCGAGAAATTGCTGGGGTCGAAAGGTGCTAACGTCCTTCTATCTACAGACAGGACATTGCTTGCGCATGCCAGACCTATTGCAAGAGCTGCTTGAACGTCTCTATTTCGCGTAGCATGGCCTGATCGGTACGCTGTGCAACTCGGATTGACACACTGAGAGGCACCGTTTACCCTCACTGTCTTCCACTCTCCCTTCTTTCTTCGCCGAGCTTTGGCCCTCTCCACTCTTCCAAAACAGTAGACACATAACTGAGAACTCCGGTGCTCGTTCGTTATTGACACTGGCACATAAAGGCGATGTCGTCTACGCAACCATGCCCCTCCACGTCCAATATGACCCTTCAGTCGAGAACCGACACCGGTGCCCTGAGTTCCTATGGCCATGATAGGCACGATGTTTTGTGCACCATCCTTCTCGGTCTTGGCAGCTCTCTTGACAAACCTCCGTTCCTGCGCAGCAATTTGATCATAAACGCCACTGGTAAACAGCGCCTGGGTGCGTTTCTCATGGTGAGCATGGTTTGAGTGGTAAAATGATCGCAATTGTTTTCGGCAGTTTCTTTTCACCTATTATGGATTGAATGGTAAGAGTACAGGACAAAAACAAGGATAGTACCTCTTGCGACTCTAAAACCTGTTCTACAGTGATTGCTAAAGCCGACGAACTTTCTTGCCATTTTTTTATTTCGCGGTCTTAACTTCTGAATCGTTCTAATATGGAAGTGAGACCCTGAATTCACTGACTGCATTATTATACCCTCTTCCTCTTTTCTCTTTTTTTGCGAAACTTCCTGGAAAAGGTTTTTTCTTCCAGATATCCCGCCGTGATCTGCATTGGTTTTGGGAGTCTGGACATTTCTTCAGGAATGGATATTGGTATCTGGGTATCGTCCAATTGGCGATTGTGTAAGTTGAAGTGTAAGCGAGCACGTTCCATTGTAAGAAGGACAGTTGTCGCCAGAACCCTCAACCCATAATCCGTCCCGCCAAAGGTAATAGCTTTCTTGTGATCCTGGCTGACTTGCCGATCCAGCTCTGTGATGTCAAGGAACTGTGTACTGGCTTCGCAACCTGGGCGATTCCAACTTGTAACCTTACACATCTTTACCTCCTCCTCTTCATTGTCTCCCTCTGACTCCTTTTCCTTTCCCTTTTGCTTCTTCTTGAGACCATCCAGTTGCTATAGTTTGATTTAATTCGGTTGATTGACTGGTGCATGCGATATCCTTTAGTTACCTTCTGGCATACATATCGCCGCCTTCGCTGATCTGCCAATTCCGACCGTATCTTGCTTAAATGATGTTGTTTCTCTGCGCGCTCCAATTTCGACGTCTTCAAATCTTTGTAGCTCTCGCTTTGCTTTTCCTTCGCCCTTGCATCGCTGATATTTATTTTGTGGCGCTTACGTTTGTCCCGGATTTTCCTTTGGATAGCATCTTTTCTCCGTTGATGCTCTTCTGTCCGATTTTGGACAACATTTTCTGCCTGCTGTAACGCCTTTTTTGATTGCCTTTCTGCCGACTCCAGAACTTTGACCTTACATTTTGCATCTTCCAGGAACGTTGTAACGGTTGGAATATCTCGGTCTGATTCATTCTCAAAGAAACTGTTCCCCTCGTCCGTATTCTTCCATTTTGCGTTCTTCCTTCTTTGTTCATAATGAGATACAGTTATGTTCCTTCCTTTTTGAACGTTCCCATCAATCATCGCCATTTGTTGGGGTGTAACAGTTACTCGCCACCGTGGTTCCAAACCGCGAGCACTGCAAATACGAGTGATTTTGTCTTGATCAAAGAAGGAGCCGATTACGGCGGCTTTGTTCGTTCGAGCTTGCCTAATATTTGCAATCGCGCTTCCATCTTCTGTGTATAAGTCGAATTTTGCAGAAGTCGAACCAAAGAGTTCATATATGGACGCCGCATCGAGAGGCAATGCATGGATTGAGGCAGGGCTGATCGCTGGGCAGATGTTAGCAGTGAATTTACTGTATCCAGTAGCATGGAGAACGGTATTCGATAACAAAACAAACCGAACACGCAAGGCAATCGTAGTACTTGATCATCCTTTCGGTATATATGGTCTTAGCGCATTCGTAATCTGAACGACGGTATCTATCTCGAACTTCTGGAGCTTGTTTTCATCATCGTTCCACAACCCCGAGACATCAGCGTCATTCACTTTTCCTTCAATATCTGCTGATAGCAACAGTTTCTTTGCAATAACTTGAATTCGTATCAACCTCCTTCTGCTGGGCTCTTTCTTCGCGTCATTCGCCTGAATGTCTTCTGATTCCTCTTGCATCTCTTCGATTGCCATCTCAATTGCCTCATATACTCCTTCATCGTCTATTCCACCTATATACACAGGGATATCCAACTCAGTTACTTCACCTTCAGGCTACATGACGTTTGATCTGTTAATATGTCGATGACATCGGATATTGCGCTCACCTCTTCATCCTTCCGAGACTGTGGATTTTCACCTTTCTTGGGCATGTATTCCTCTCTCGTGCATGATTGCAATATTGTAATCGCATCTGTGCACGATTTCTCACGTCGCAACAGTTTAATCCTTTGATTTTGATCCGTTTCCACTTCCAGCCGTTTCTTCAGGCGTCTTAAGTTCTTGCGTTCTTGTTTTATTCGTCCTTTGATCTGACGCCGATGCCATTCCTTTTTCCTCTTCATTGGTTTGATACTCTCCTCCCGTTGCTTTTCTTTCTCTCTTGCTTTTTTCTCGGCAATCTGACGGACTTTTGGCTCTCTTTCAGGGGCAAGGTTTAGTTTAAGAAGTATACGGAGTAGGTGATTGATCGATTTATAAAACAAACCGCCTGCCCACATGTTTTGTAGATTGGTGGCGTATTGCTTCAGCTGAAAGTGCATTGTGGTGCTTAAGCCGGTAGGTGGTTTTGGCAAACCTTTCAACATTGGGTGTTGCAACGCAGACCAGAAACGTTTTTCACTAGCCTTATAAGTCTGTCTCCCGAAACAGCTCGAATGGATAAATTGCAAATGGGCTTCGCTGAAGAGGTTGCTGAATTCATCATTGCTCTTCTGTGGCAAAGCCTTCAGATATCTCGCCATTTTGTCAAGCAGTGGCACCACTGGTACCGTCAAATTCGAGTTCAGAGCTTCTGGATTGCGGACTGATTCTTTGGGAATAACTTCCAAAATGTTAAACATCTCTGGGCTGTCCTGCTGGTAACGAGCTTGCTTTGAATGCGGATCCAATATTACGCTACTGGCAGCGTAGTTTAGCATGGTTGCATGTACTGCTGCCCCAAGTTCAGCAGCGTAGTCCGTAACTTGTTCGGATGTGGCAGTTATGGTATCGAGAAACACTTACTTCACTTCATCATCCAGATCACTTCGTAAGATTCCAGATAATCGAACCGAGCATGCCCAGATCATGTCCTTTTCATCCTCGCTTTCATTGTTTTCAGTAGTATCCATGCTGCAGCCTTGTTCTTTCGCCTGCACTTGTTCGTCAATTTCTTTCTGTGCTTTTTCGGCAGCGTCATCAAAATTTGCGATGGCATATTTTTGCCAAAGAGCCCCAATCTGCCCTGACCCAGGATATTCCGAAGCGAGGGTCCTCCGGGTAGTTCCTTGTTCTGCATTAAGCTTATCATCAGCTTGTTCGAACGACGACCTTGGAACGCGATCTGCCTTCTCCAGACTTTCTCGTAGTTCTTGCAATTTTTTTCTCTGTTTTTCTTGTTTCTTTTCTTCTGACTGCTGATGTGCTTTTTTTGTAGACTTTTTCTTGGGTTTATCTTCAAGGCTTTTTAAGACTATCGCTTTTAGTTGGTCGTGGAAGACACTGTACAAGGCCTCAAGTGCTTGGTCTACTGATACCCCTGATTCAGCCGCCCTTTTCCTTTTGCGCTTCAAACGTAACTGGGGTGGCGGTACGGTCATGCTTAATAAACAGAATATAACTGGTTATTAAGTTTCTGCATATATCGCTCGACAAATTCTCACTCTGTAAAATTCAATACGCGTATGTGAGATAAGGAGAAGAAAAAGTTGTCAGTAGACGGTCTTTTTTCTTTCTTTCAAAATTTTAACGGTCATGTGGGTCTTGACATCATCTTTGATCCTGTTACCTGTTCAACGTTCAATCAGGCAGCGGCCGTAAACCTTGAACAATATACCATAATAAGCGATGCATTTGCTGATATTTTTTTATATATGCTTCTGAGGTAAAACCATCAACAGAGGGCCAAGAGATAATTATCATAGCTTCGGATCAGTAAAGGAATAAAGGGTCCACGATCCGCAAGGGTGACTCAGATCGAACAGAAGGATGGAAATGGCATCTATAGATAGATTACAAAGCAAAATAAAACATGTACATTGCACAATGCCACTAGGTAGCCATTGTGTTTGTGGTATTCGATGGATCAAAATAACTGAATCATCTTATGGCATTTGCGGATACGACTCGGACGAAGAGTCGGATAAAGAGCTATCCAGAAGTCGATGTATTTCTGTCCCTATCTGCCTATCGATTGTCCTATGATCGCAGCATAACTTAACTTTAGAAATCAAAAGTAGCTTTACCCTAACTGTACGAGAAAGTTTGAGCAACAGGCCCTTCACGGATGAATAAAAATGACGTATTTTCTTTAAAGGTAAAGGACCCAGTAAGTGTGGATTGGAGTCTCTTTCCTTTGTACTGCTGCAATGCAGTGCTTCAATACATCTGAACTTCAGAGCATGAACTAGAGCTTTGTGGATCTCTATACTGTGGGTGACGCGGGTTTAAGGTAGAATGCAGACCACAACGCCTTTAATGTCTGTGGTTCTGCCATCGGCCAGTCCACAGTGTCTCTGATCTGCCTCCAACACTGATTCCGCATATATCTGGAAAGAGGGAACAATGTTTGCTTGTCTGGAATCCTTCCGCAGAGTCCAGGAACAAGATATGGAACTTCTTGGAAAAAGGATCGAAAATTATCTCGCTTTTTCAGCAGAAGAAATAAGCTCTACAAGGTTATTGAAGAAACAGCCAGGAGGGAGCGCACTTTTTGCGAAGAAGCAGCCAGGAGATTGGAGCAAAGACGAGTAGAGATGGGCATATCCCTTGATAAGCTTAGAAAAACAATAAAGGATTCTGTTAGCCCGCAAAGCGGTGTATCTGTACATCTCATTCAGTAATAAAAGCAAATGCCTTACAACAAGAAATGCCGTAAAGAGCCTTTCAGTTATGAAATTTGGTAACTATTAATACAGAAGTCGTAGAATTACTCTATTTTCCAAAAGTTACTAGCCTAAACTATATTATCTTATGATATAAGGTTGTTTTACGTCCTTGTTATATAGATTCAGAGCGAAATCGATAACTCCCAAATTGCAGAACTAAGCATAAAATTCACCGCGCACAGCAGCGGAAATTAAATTTTTCTTCCAGAGGGTATTTGCCTCCAAGTCTCACTCCGCTTGAATTTCAACGAGTCTCAGGTCCGAGTCAGGGCTTAGCCCAAAAAAATACCCTCTCAGTATTTTGAAGAGATCCAATGCTGCGGCTATGCGTGGACGCACGAGAGTCGGAAACGTGGAAGATGCTAAGCGAATGGCTTCTGTTTTCAGGACATACAGCAACATGAGTTGCTACAGTCTTTCCATTGGACGAATCATCACAATGCGAAGCTATCCTGAGGCTTTGGTATTCTCAAAGTTACCTACATCAACATTCCCTATTCCATAAAGCTTCCAAGGCCGACGCATACTTTTTGTTAAGAACTTGTTTATGAATGCGTGTAACATGCTCAAAGTGTAAATGTGAAAAAAAAGAAGAAGAAATGTATACATCTATGGATTCTTTTAACGGCGACGAATTACTTTCAATGGGTTTGCTTTTCGTTTCTATTCAAGAACAGGATGAGTACTGGATTAAGCTTGGGAAATGGCAGTACCTTTGCATTATTATTCTTAAAGTTTTGTTGTCGTCGGCGTTTTCCCAGTGGGGGTGGAGGTGCCGCGCCACCAGGCTGAGGTTCTTGCTGCTGCACCACAGGGACGGTGACACGAGGCATCAAATAAGACGGGATATGTTTAAGATGTTCTTGGACTCGTGCAGGTTGCAATGCCTGATCATGACGAAGAAACTCCAAATCTTTAGGCTTATCCTCAAAATGGGACTGAACAGCGCTTTGTTAGAACATGTATCCGTTTGCGATCCTGACTTTTTTTTTACCTTTAATTTCTCGGAATTCAAGATCTCTCGCTTGATTTCCTTGATTCTTGCTTCTTTGATTGCGACTTTGTTTACCGCCTTCAGAGCGTCACGAACTCTGTACTTGAATCCTTCCACATTCTTTTGGTCAAATCTGTAAGGTTTCACTTCAGCCTTCTTCTCTTCTTGCTGCTTCTTCACACGTTGAAACACTTTCTCATCGGTCATATTTCTGCCTCGTGCAACAGTTTCATTGGCATCTGCAGTCTCTTCGGTGACAACAAAACTCAAACTCATACCGCGTTGGCCACCACGTGCGGTACGACCGATACGGTGTGTGTATGCTTTTGCTGAAGTGGGGAAGTCGAAGTTGATCACTGCTGCAACATCCTGGAAATCTACACCACGCGAAACACCATATTCTTTGTCGCGCTGGATCGTCTTCTTCTTTTTTGATTTCTTCGCAGTGACTAAACCCCCTTATGAATATACAACCTTTCCCATCAGAAAACCACGATGGTCGCCATACCTTTCTCTTCCTCTTCGCTTTCTTGTTCAGACTCTCCGCTCGATTCTTCATCCTCACTATCCTCTTCACCTTTCAATTCGGATTCGTCGGTAGCAATCAAGAAATCGTAAATGCCGCGGTTAAATTCCTCAACAATATGATATCTAAAACGACATAAGTTACAACATTGCTTCCTCCACAGTAAAATCATACCTAGAGTTGAGTGGCAGCTCGGAATTCAGCACGCATGACTTTACAGAGAATTGCTCCAAGAACAACTTTAACTTGTAGCAGCGATCGATATCGTTCACGAAAAGGATAATTTTACCACGGATCAATCGCAGCTTGATAATCACGAAAGCGTATAAAAACTTCTCGAACTCTGAACATCTAAACACAAAGAAAGAAAGAAACAAGGGGTCAGTTGCTCATGCTTCATGCTGATATTTCACACATACGTGATCACGTATTGAGTAAGGTTCTGCGTCTCTTCCTCTTCCTCCTCCAATTTCAGTATTGCTGGTTTTCGGAGTACGAGCTGCTTCAATTCCTCAATGTCCTATATCCTCGAAAACATCAATATGATGCCAAAACGCTCAGCAAGTCTTATCTTTTTTTTTTTTTTTTACCTTTGTAAAGGTCGCAGACATTAAAAAGCTTTGGTATATTTTTGGCAGGTAACCCAGAATCTTCCGTAAATCTTCTTCATAACCAAACGAAAGCACCAAGTCAGCTTCATCAATTACCAAGTTCTTGAGCGACTCGGACAAAACCATGTTCTGTACATAAAAAGGAAACCAGTTACGACAACGATCGTCAATTGTAGGTATGTTTTACCTGAGCTTCCAGATGCACTAGCGCTTTGCTTGGTGTACTGACAAGGATATCAGGCTTTTCTGCGAGTAATGGTCTACAAAAAACCCCCAACTTAGAACACGTCTCCTTTCTTCACAACACGAACACTTGCCTTTGGAGCTGAGGCGACACTTGGCCAGCGAGATTGACCACTTTGACCACCTGATTAGCATAGACCAATAGTTTATTGATGTGTCCAGTGACTTGTTCAGCCAATTCACGCGTGGGTACTAAGATCAGCGATTTGATCGAAGGTTCGGCATCGAGGGTCTATAGAACACCATGGATCATCGCCCGGTCAGCAAAGCCATGAAAAACGTAAACGTGCTACTTGCCTCTTTCGAGGTCAAAATCTTTTGAACGATTGGCATCGTATATGCTGCAGTCTTGCCGCTTCCCGTTCGTGCCCGGGCAAGGATATCCTTACCCGCTAACGCAAGTGGAATCGCTTTGGACTGAATAAGTGTAGGGTGTATAAAGTTGAGTTGAGCAATCGCACGCGCTAGGCGTGGATCAAAATCAAATGCTGCAAATGTTTGATCCTTTTCGAGAAGCTTTTGTTCGGCCATGCTGGAAAAAGAGTGCGTCTGTCGAAAAGTTTTTTTTTTTTTTTCTTGAATCGTTTGAACGGCTTTTCTTTGGTGAGCTGAGTATGAATTCGGGCAGTAAACCCTTAACGATGGGTGGCTCTCGCATCAGAAGAAAGCAGGAACAAACCCTTTGAAGGTTCCGATCATTCTCAACATTCAGGCTCAATATTGTGGAATGCATTGGGTCGACCCACCGAACATTATTGCCAGCCTGATCAAACCAGACACCATGATGTGCATTTGGTACGACCTGTTTATCTATTTTCTAAATGTAGCTCATACCGCGTGCTGCCCCACATGGGACCTCAGTCCATCCACTAGGATTACACTGCTACAAGTGAGATAATAAAGTATGGTAGGATGTACTTATCGATTGAATAAGCAGTAACAAAGGAGAATCAATTAACGAGAAAAGAAAAACAATGATTGGCAGAGGTATTCTATGGAAGATTGATACATGTTCACGCGAAAAAGTTTCTTCTATGAAAATAATTTTTGATTTTTTCCATATGATGAATCGGTTGTTTACTGGGCCTGTCATTTCTCTCCATATATACAAGTATATATATATATATATATATATATATATATATATTCCAGAGCCATGAATAAGTGGACTCCCTGCTTGTGAGTGTCAAAATCCCAAATGCTTCGATTCGTTTTAAGTTACTAGGAAATTGGGGGAAGTTATTCTCATCCGGATGCTTGTACTAAATCCTGAGCCTAAAATATAGGTCCATTCGGGACCCTATAAGACCTATGGCCTTGCTTGTGCTGGTGGATGATAGGTATGGTGCACGTCGCTGGACTGTAACTTGTGCATTCGAAATGCAACGTTGGAAAACGTCAATGTACCGATGATTAAAATAACAAAAAAAAGCTATTCCAAGGCATGAATATATGTGATGTATAAGACGTGTTGGTTACCATGGTTTTATAAGATATTGGTTCTACAAAGCTGCTGATGATTTCCCCAATAGTTTCCGCCGACAATTTAGCTCTACAAATGAACAATGTAAGCCATTTGATATGAGCTATCCTTCTTCTTCTGCTTTACCTTGCGATCGCATTCGGATCTTGCTTCATACATGCTGCCCATTTATTGCACTGTTCCTCAAGGTGTGGTACTCGGATCGCAGGGTCACATTGATTTACAGTATAATCTCGGACACACTTTTTAATTTCACGGTAGATATCTGTAGACGTGTTAATTGATCGAGGCATGAGCATTTTGTATTACCATCGGACACGTTCTCCGCTTTCCGCTGAAAATCCCCTTGCACAGTGATGATCATCTGGAAGAACAGATAAAATATAGCAGATACAACAGCTATGTTGAATAGGGCATGGATATACGTTAATACTGTCCAGACACGGTTTCGATGTTGGAGATAAGAAGATTCATGTTGCACATGGTGTATGAGAGATGGTAGTTTGGGAGAATGTGTCATGCTTTGATTGCTTCGTTGTAGTCGTGCTTCTCTCCGTTTACGAAATCTGTGTGTCAGAGCTGTGGCACTCAATGTCGATTTATCGTCCAGATCATGATCGAACAATTTTTGATTTGGAGAAATCGAAGGGACGAAATTGAATGCATAGTTTGCTGGTATCGATGGCGGTTCGGTAGTTGAGAGTTTCCCTTAAGAATTTGTGAGATGTTTCTGCTTAAAAACAAGGTACAAATGGGATACCTACGTTTGTTGCGTAGGCCTGTTTCTGATGAGCCGTCGATAGAACCGTGCATTGCTTGTCGGAAGTGAGAGCGAAAAGGAACTTTACCAAAGTTGGTTAAGACTTCGTGACTTTTTTCACTTCCAAAACACATAAAGCTGCGCTCGCTCTGGCTTTCAGAAAAGATCCGTTAAGGATGGCTTTACCTCACGACTCGTGCCACGATTCACCATGGCCTTGTTCTAACAGTCCCATCCGACATTGATACAATCTGTACTTCATTGGACGAATGGTTCCTAACTGTTCATTCGCGCCATATCAACAGAATTTGGCAGATGCGTCACATTTCAATAGCAAAAGAGCCTACTATACAATATAAATAAATATATTTGACATCAAAAAAAGAGACAAATAATAATGTACGACTCCAATCAACCCCATGTGTTTTTATTATTCTTTTTTCAGAAACAGTGGTGTTCCTGTATCCAATTGATAAACAAAGAAGTCACTCGTTTTAACACAATTCCTCCAGAGCGCAACAGATACACATGCCGGCCAAACTAGGAGAGAATATTAACGAAAAGTTTTTTTTTCTTTATCAAAGAGATTTACCATGCCCAACAACAGGATGAGTCTTCTTTCTGTGGCTGCTGTTGAACGTATACAGTTTGGGGTTGAGGACTAGCATGACGGTTATAGATTCGAATGACGAGATTGATCAATCGACTTACGTTGGTTGATAGTAACCAGGTTGGCCAGGAGGAGGAGCACCATAACCAGGTTGAGGAGGAGGAGCACCGTAACCTGGCTGAGGAGGAGGAGGAGCACCATAGCCATGGTCACCGCCGGGAGGTGGAGGTGGACTATAGTATTGCTGGTTTGGGGGAGGAGGGTATTGGTAGTTGTTCGACATGGAAAGAAAAAAGACCAAAAAAGAAAAAGGAAAAAAGGGGGGAGAAATAGCCAAAAAAAGATGTTTTGCCGCTTGGACCTGTACTACCAAGACAAGCGCCGACAAACGGAAGAAGATTGCCGATCCATGTCACCTGAGTTCAAGCAGCCAAAATCAATTTTGATCTTTTCGCATCTGCAACGTTGCATTGAGCTGGTTCCGTAGGATAGGTTCTCGCAATAGCCAGGATCAACGATAGGAATCACGCGCCTTCCGCTGTCGTTGACTCGGGCGCAAAGTTGCAGCAGTTGGGGCCAAGCCTCTTCTTGAGTGATTGACCGTTTCTGAATTCTCAAAACCAATGGATATGTTATTCATGCAAGGAACATACTGTAGATTGGAATAAAACTTTCAAACAGCCATGACATATTGCTCGCTAGGATAGACCATTATTCCTAGTCGACCGGATTTGACCGGAAATATGCTATCCTCTTCTCGAAGCTTCACAGGACCTGTCACCAACAACCTTTTTTTTTTTTTTACTTTTTGTTTTCTACAGGACTTTGATCGTCAATGATGGCTTCTACCGTCGATTCAATCTTTTTCCTCCTTTCTTAGGAGCGATTTAGGTACATGTAAGATCGTACTTGGTCACGCTTTTCAAATGACTACGTATGTTCGGGTCGTTATTGCAACTTTCGTTTCCACGAGTGTCTCCAAGTACGACCAATTCGGGTATCCATAAATTGAACGAAAGTGTAAAGGGTTTGATCATACTTTCATGTTGAATTAATTTTATTTTTAGTAATAGGCGAATGCCTTTCGGGAAAAGAAAAAAGAAAAGAGAGAGAGTACGGTCCCTGAATATGCTCATCGGGAGGAACAACGTTTTTTCCGTTATGAAACAACTAACGGTTTGTATGACTGTCTGCCAACATTATTTTTTAACCGACAGCTGCATATATTTTCCCTACACTCCTTTTTCTCTTTCTCTCTCTTTTTTTTTTTCTTTAACAACATGGGTTTTTTAGAGAAGTTACAACATCAATATAATCTTCGCAAGATGGACCAGTATACGAAACGAAGACTTTCTCAGTCGCAGTTTGAGTCCCACGACCGAAGTTACTACGAAACGGTGTATCAAGACGGAGACTATTTAAGTCCTGCAGAAGTTGACCCAAAAAAGTCATCCATTTCATCCATACCACATAAGCATTGGTCATTCTCGGATATTTTCAAAGCAAAAAAACGAAATACATCTTTAGCTGCCAGTCAATTCAAAACATCAGAGACCTATTCTTACGGATCCGCCTAAAGTTGTTGTTTTTTTCCCAACTTCTCATCTTGTATAAAATGTATACATTCATTCGCATGCGAAATTATAAAAAAAAAAGTTGATTATTTACATCGGTTCGCCAGTTGCCATAATATGCAATTGTTGCCGCATTTGGTCAGTTCCAAAGTTTTCAACCTAAAAGAAAATATTAAATGTATCCGGATAACTATCTATCTATGTGTGTGTGTTCTTACATTACGGAGCACGGAAGGGTATAAATCCCAAGAAGGTGGTGTATTCTCGGTTTGTTGTGGTTGTGGCTGAGGAATATCTATATGCCACAAAAATTCATCCTCTTGTCGAGGCATCATACTAAGAAAATTTATCCGGCGATCGTCTTGACGAGCCACGGGTCGTTGGCTGGGTACGAAGCCATTGCCGAGTTGGCGACACAAGGCTGGGTAAAGGTCATAGCTTGGAACGGTTGTACTGTAATCTCGGTAGTAACTTTGTAACGTTGTCTCCAAATTCTTTGCTGGCATTTTTTTTCCCCAGAATTTGAGAGCAGGAAAGAAGTGAACATGCTTGCAGCTTTCTCTTTTTTATCTTACTTCATCCATGAAGACCAGGTGACGGGACTTCCTACTGTCATGCGCTGATCATGTGCTATTGGCGGAAAAGCATTTAGTTGTTTGGAATGGGTCCAAACCTGGAGGTACACTTTTTTTTTGTCTTTACACAGTTGATTGATAGATTTTCTGGATTCAGGTGATGTATATGCAGTGCAACGCGCTGTGGGTGCATACTTGGTCCAAACGCTGTACTTTTTTAGGATCTTCATTACATTCAATCATTCTTTTTTTTTTTTCTTTGACCTATCTGTCTTATCTCTCTGGTCTTAACAAAGGTTTCAATGGACTCATCCGCCCTTTTTTGTTTTATTTTTTCCTTTACTGAAAAGCAGTCTCCCTAGTTTGGTTGTCAATTTCAATGCTCTCTGATGAAAGGTGCCAAAAAAAAAAGCAAGCAAGATGCAGGTGCAGTGCTTGCGTCCTTGCGACCGGATGTCGATGAAAATGAAACGTTATTTAGACAAAACCACGGCTTAGTGTCTAGATAAGGTTTTGACTTCAAGTGTGTCCTCGGCAACTCATCTATATCGTATACTCTCATTAAATAGGTTTGCTGTTAAGTGTCTTGTTCAGAAGAGCAAGTTGATGACCTGCCATGATTTGAAGCAAAGATTCACATGGATGGCGGGTTCCTACCGTCAATCCAATGCTGTGGAACGTCGACCCGGCGGAGAGAGCGACCGTCACCGTGACTTTGCCTTTTCTTTTTTTTCTTTGCCGTGCTTTTGGAAACGATCAACCCATTCTTCGACCATGACCGATCAAGCAAAGCCAAAGGGATTATTTGCTTTATTTGGTGGAAGCGCTCCAAAACCACCATCGGATTCTTCTACCCCATCGGTAACTTCAACCATCAACCAGAAAACCGCTGAAAAAGGTGGCGGTGCTTGGAAAACTGCGAAACGTTCAAAACGCAAAGGCACAGCATTGGTAGTCAAATCGCGACTTAGTGGAGCCAATGTTTCTATCACAGCCAATACCCGCTCGGCAGCCGAGATCGAAGACGACGATGTCGATATGGGCGGAGGTCGATTGTAAGTGATTACACACACAGGTAGAGAGGGCCGTAACTCATGCTATGCAAAAAGCTCGCCTTATGCTCGTAAAAAACCACAAAAGAAAGCATGGAAGCAAACCGTGATGGAGACAGAGAGCACGCAACGCATCGACATTTTGGTAAGTTGAATGACAATCTTTCCTTTTTTTTAGACACACAACTAATCCACATTCACAGATCGAGGGTTTCCAGCCCGGAAGCGAGAACAATCTCGTTCCGTTTTTGCAGAAAAAGACCAAGAAAGTGTGGGAACCATTGGATATGAAGGTTGAAGGTGGTCAGATCTTGCTCACTGTAGCAGAACCAGTGGTTGCCCATGCCCTGACGCGGTTGAACGGGTACATTTATGGTCCATCGCAGCTCCATATCCGTTTGTTTAACGCGACGACACCTGAAGTCATTTCAATGGCCGAGGACTCAAACAAAAAGACAACAACAATTGATACCCTTCGCTCGTTTTTACGATCACGTTGGAACAGTGAGGCCAAATACCTCAACCTGGATGCTATGTCGTCGGATCCTATACTTAAGAAAGCTGGCATCAAACCTCCAGGTGCTCCTGGTGCTACTGCCGTGGTGGGCCCGGCTTTGATGAAATTGGCAGGGGAGATGTTCGAAGATGTTGTCACCATCTCATTCGGAAACAACTGGCTGAAGAACGTGCAGCAGATTTCA